>JAIUND010000464.1:0-69999 GCA_034699125.1 Gisinianus flammeolus | reverse complement strand
TATACAATCCCTGGGACTCTATTGTATAGGGGACTCTATAAAATAGAGGGAGTCTATTCTAGTTTATACGGTATATACATAGCACAGCTGACTTCAGTTGCCCTTTTCTTAAAAAAAAGAGGAGAAAATGCAGATTGAACCTGGGAAACTCTCCCCATTTTACTGAATGTGATTGAGAGAGCCGTGCCGAAAAAAATATCGAGTCAATGGATTTTTGATTTTTGTCTTTGAGACTCTGAGAAAAATAATACAAAAAAAAATAATAATAAACTGTGTGGAAAATTCCGCCAAAAAAACAAGGGATTTTCAAGGCTTGTTTTGTGAGCTTGAGGTGAAATTTCACAAGGTAAAAATTGGGAATCGCAAAAAATTGGGATTTTATTTTTATTTCTCCTCAAAAAAAAAAAAAAAAATGAAAAACCTGGATTTCATTTACGAAAATTTTCAAATTCAGATTCTTGATGTTTTTTTTTATAGAATACTCCAGAAATTAAAAAACTGGGAGCATTGAATACGATTTTTGTAGTGGAGTTTTTAAAAAATACTACATATATATTTTGATTTTGACCGTGGAGTTTGTTTCATTCAAAGAAGGACAAATCGGTCGGGTTTTTCAAAGGGAAAGTTTTATTTCTATTTTTTGTTATTGGGGGGAATTGAGAGAATGAATAGAATAAAGAGAATAAAGAGAATGTTGGATAAGACCAAAAGAAGATTGGATGTGGATTTTTTGGAACAATAAATTTGAAGGAAGGAACAAGGAATAAAGAATAAAGAATAAAGAATAAAGGGAAGGAGAGGAAACAGACGGTAGAGATGAGCGAAAAAGGAAAAGGAGGAGGAAGAAAGATCGAGCGACGGATGTCCAAAAAAAAACTCTATAGAATTCCGCTATTACTATCGTTATTCGCAATAGCTTTTTGCTATATATACAGTTGAACGTTGAATGTTGAATAGAATATTTTATAATAAAATATCATGTTTTGTACAGTCAGAGAGCAAGCGAGAGAGAGAAAGAGGAAGTCAAGGAGAAAGTCAAGGAAATGTATAAAAGATGGACCGACTGTTTATTCAGCTTTGATGAGCTTTACTTTCTCTTCACATCCTCTCCCAATCTCTCAGTCATTCACCACACACACACACACACACATTCACATTCACATTCACATTCACACATACACACACTCACATCTACTTAACCGTAATAAGTGTCTACTCCTTTCTCTTTCTCTCTTCCCACAAATGAATTTCTTCTCCTTCTCTCTTTCTCTTTCTCTCTCTCACTCTGGTTGGAGTTGAATTTCTTGGGGAAAGCTGCCAACGAGGCGGGTCATTCAAATTCACTATTCCTCTCTCGCTCTTTCTTTCTTCCTCTGTGGTTTATGGTGGGAGAGAGAGAGAGAGAGAGAGAGAGACGCGACAGAAAAAGACGGAGAAAGAATAAGAAACAAGACGAAAAATAAAACCATTCAGGAACCACCACACACACCAGTCGGAATTCTCAATTGCAAAAACTTTGTATGTCATCCGCGAACGCAAAAACCATGGACTTACACGGTCAAAATCCTTCAATGTGACACACACAATTCACAATTCACATTTCCTCCATCGCCCATCTTCGTCTCAGAATGACAAATATCAAACACCAAACGCGAACGCAAACGCCCACTGAACAAATTCAAACACCAATTCCAATCGACGTGAGAAAGACATTCTAACAGGTTTTTCTTCTTGGATGGCACAATCAATATCCCTCTGTGATTTTACTGAAAAATCCATTAGCTAATTAAAAATTGGAAATGAGAAAGTGCATTGACTTTGAAGGAATTAATTAATGGGAGAAAATGAATATGGTGACGATGACAGGCTCTGGGTATTTTGGCGACCAAATCAAGCTCATCGTCATCATCATCGTCATCATCATCACCATCGTAAATTCATATTTAGTCGTAATTACTCATCCTCGATGAGATTGGAATTGGATTTGGAATTGGAATGGAGAAGTTTCAAGTGTTTTCCTCATCACCAAATCGTGACAAATTGTGAGGAAATGAGGAAACGATGGGGACTGAGAACAGGAGCCAAAAAACTAAATAAAAAAAAACTCAATGTGTAATGTATACAAATAATGTAGGGTTGGTCATTAGTTAAATGGAGTTTCCCTTTCCCTTTCACTTTCATTTTCACTTTCACTTTCACCTGCAACTTAAACTTTTTGTCCCCTAATGATACGAACTACACATTTCGAAGGCCGGCTACAGGGAGTTGGATTAAAATTAGACAACGGGCAACGAGCACGAGCAAGCAAATGAAGAAAAAAAAGAAGAAAAAAAAGAAGAAAATTCCTCAATGTAAATTCTTTTTTATCCACCTTCTACCTTCTTCTTCTTCTTCTTCTTCATCCCATTTCAACTCAATTTAATGAAGGGTTAATGAACCGTTAAAGATTTCCATTTGGATTTTGTCCATGGATAAAGCGAGAATTCTCTTCAGTCTCTATTCTTCAAGACAAGACAAGACAAGAGGAAATGTGGAATTAGAATTAGGAAATTACGTGCTGGGGAGTGAAGACTTAATTAAGAGAACTGTCGACTAATTGATTCATCACGTTCTAATTTCTTAATTTGTTCAAATTAATTTTCCCACTCGCGATCGCTCATTCTCTCTCTTTCTCTCTCTTTCTCTGTCATTCAAGAATGCACCAAATACCAGCTGAATTCAAAATGCCAAATGTCGATAGGACCATTTATATTTGATGAGATGAAATGAGGCAAAGGAAATACGACTAGAGAATGTGTGAGAGAGAGTGAGAGAGAAAAGAGAGAGAGAGAGAACTTAGGACCACCCACCGTCCCAATTGCAATTATCAATTAGCAATTATCAATGCTCACACAACTTAAATCAATGTTCCCAATCAATTTTCTCTTGTAACTCTCAGGACTTTGAAATTTGTCTATTGACTTTCGAACTTTGAACTTCGACCATTGACATTTGACCTCTCCTTTGATGACCTGTAATGAAATGGAGGAAAATGAATAAATAAATGAAGGACTTACATTAAAATGAGCACTGAAAGATCGGCAATGAGATGAGAAGGAGTCTTCAGGGTCCATGATGGAGCCAGATGAGTACCCCCCACCCCCATCGCCGCCCCCACCCCCACCCTTCGTTTTAGAGGACGATGAAGGGCCATGACTATGACTATGACCATGACCATGACCGTAACCAGGTACTGGAGTTTTCCGTCCATGAGCTCCAGAGCCAGCTCCGATCCCAGCTGGAGCTGCATATCCACCCCCCACCAACCCACCCCCACCACTAGAACTCACCACCCCCTGCTGTGATGATTTCCCTAGTGAGCCATGTTGTTGTTGTTGGGATTGGGATTGTGATAGGGATTGTGATTGGGGGATTGGGGGTGGGGGGAGGAGTGGGGTGACAGTGGAGCGAGACATGGGATAATATTGCGAGTAAGTTGGTTCCGAGAAAGTGGGATCCATTGAAGTCAAACTGATGGCAGGGAGGGCATAATCTTTTGGGAGGAAGGAAGAGACAGAGGAAGAGGATGGTTGACCAGGGATCGGAACCACAGCGGATGAGGATGTTGGACCACCACCGGATGATGGCAATTGATTTTGAGTAGCAGCAGCAGCCGCAGCGGAGGCAGCCCCAACGGATATCCATGGTTCCAGTGTTCGAGCAATCTCCGATTTATAGATCGACTTGATTTGACTACTCTGACCCGGACTACATCCCCAACAACAATATAAGGATAATAAAGACAAAATCACATGTCAAAATCATCATTCCATTGTTCCAACCAAATATCAAATATCAAATAAAATAAACAGACAAACAGGTTTTTTGTTTATATGTACGATATATACATATTTTTTGTTCTATATGTCTACTTGTGTTTTGTTTTTGTGCGGGTTTTGGATTTGCATGGGCCAGTTGAGCATGGGAAAGAGAAAGCAAGAGAAGTGGTAAAGGGGGAGATTTTAATATTTAATTATGAGTATTTACATTATAAATTAGAATTAGAATTTGAATTAGGAAAGGAATGTTGAATGTGTCTTCATGATGAAATTCCCAACTGGGGTTTGTAAATGTAAAATGTAAATGTCAGACCGGAGCTCATTGTTTGTCGTCATCACATGATTATTAATTGTTATGACCATGATAATGCTGATGATGATTTGAAGAGCATTTGATGTTCTACAAGGTATTTTCACCATTCTTTAGGATGTCATGTGATGTGATGATGCTTTTAATAGGCAGGAGGAGCTTTTAGGAATATTACGCATATATATCTGTACGACATACAAGGATTCTAAAGGGTTGAGGGTTCCAGTTCATTACGACAGACATGAGTTACACATAACATTATTATTTATTGTTTAATCATATTTACGAGGACAAATGTAGACGAGAGAGAGAGAAAGACAAAGACAAAGAAAAGGGAGGAAATGGATGGAGAGAGAAAGTGTGTGCGTTGAAAAGGAAAAGGAACTCTGCGGGATTCCTCATCTCATTTCATCTCATCTCATCTCATCACACATCCCCCGATGGAACAAACGCAACACAAATCCCTCGCATCATTTCCAAAACCGTCTAGACACTCGAATCATTCTGTGGCTCACCCATCACGCGTCACCCTTTAGATTCTTCCCCCTCACAACCCACCCATCATTTCATCATCATCATCATCATCACCGTCAACATCATAAAAACCGAGACATTGTCGATCCAATATAAATACATACAGAATACAGATACATACATAAGTAGTTTAACCACACAATTATTGTACAAGGACAACACACACGGGGGAGCTATAATTTTAAACTGGGGCCAACAGTCATTTCAATTCCAAACGGAAAATCCCCAAATCCCAATCCATAGTGACTCAATTCAAATCTAAATCAAAATCAAAAGTTTTTAGTGGGAGAAAGTAATAAAAATTAAAATCAAAATTGACTATTGTTATTATTATTATTATGGGAGTGCATAATAATAGTAATAAATAATACGAGCTTCCATGTTGAATAGAAATATTTAAAAAAAAAAGGAATTTCCCTGCCAGTAAAATATTCATATGTATATAATAATAATAGAAATGATAATGTAGCGGATGAATGATGAGGAATTGAGGAGATTTGACCTAAAAATAAAAATAGTTTGGTAGGAGTGAGGAAATGAGAAATAAATGGAGAAAGTTGGGGAATGAGTCAGAATTCAGAATTCAGAACTCACAAGAACACAGAATTGGAGAGAATAGAGAATTTAGAGTTGTAAATTATTATTATTGGCCCACTGTGGAGTTTATTGGACTCTCTTCTACTGCTGCTGTTGCTACTGCTGCTTCTGCTGCTGGGTGTGACGTGACAAGTGAGAGCCTGAGCGAGAGAGCGAGAGAGAATCAAATTCAAAATCAAAATCAGTGTTTGTACGAGTAGTCGCTTGCTCCCACAACTAAAGGAAAGTCAACCAATTTATATTTTCAATGGTTTTCTCATTGGTTAACGTACACAGAGAAAGAGAGAGAGAAAGTAGAAGAGAAATGAAAATCTCATGCGGTTTCCTTGATGAAAACGAAAACTCAAACGAGTGAAAAAGAGAGAGAGAAGAGAGAAAAGGAGAAGGAAAACGCTGCAGTTTCTTTCTCTTTCCCCATTCCTCAAACTTTCTCCGCGTTTTCTTCTCTCTCTCTCTCTCTTTCTCTCTCATTCTCTGTCTTTTGCAGTTTCTCACCATTTCCCGAGAAAATTCACAAGCGACTTCATTTGTTGAATGCTTGAATGTGTGAGGGAGAAGGAACGGAGGAACAAAAGTTGGATTTCGTTTTGGTTTGATTGGAATTTGATGATGAGGAACTGCGTGAGCTCGGCCACCTTCTTCCCCCCGTCGTAATTAACTAATGCATTTTAACATCTTTCTCTCCCTCTTTCATTCATTCTCTCTATGAAACATTTGACTTGAGTTTCCATTCTAAACTCTCATTTTAATGTCCCAAAAGCTCAGCTTCCCCATCAACATCAAAATTCACATCCAGATCCACAACAACTTTTTGCCCTCGCTCCTTTTTTTCTTTTCTACTATGGAGGACACGGAGAGTAATAGTAATAGGGAAAACATTGAGAAAGAAGCTACTTAAATCCTCCTCACTTTCACTTTCCCTTTCCCTTTTCCCTCCAACTTTCTCTTCCTCTCATAATTTTCTCTCCTGGTTAAAATGAAATGGGCTCTCCTTATAAAATGATGTTGTTGAGTCCTTGACACTTCTTCCCCTCATAAATTTACCAAATCCGTATTAACATTCGGCAATTGTTTTTATGTACACACAGTAAACTCCCAGTGACGACAAAAGCAAGGAAGGAAATACTAGAGGATGAACGATGACACGAAAAAACAGCAGGGAATTTAATATTTTAATATCTGAAAACGGTTTGTTGTGATGATGTTGACAGCTGACAAAAAAAACAGGGGAAATATTCATTACACACAGCTCAAGTCAAATTCTCAAATTCTCAAATTCAAAGACGGTCGACAGGGAGAATTAATATGAGACAGAGCTTATTGACAGATGGGGAAAAGTGGTTCCGGTACAGATTCATTCCTCTTTTGTTCCTCTCCTGACAGTCCGCTCTTATTCTCGTATATGTATTCTCGTATTATATGATAGTGTGTTGAAATCAAATTGAAAACATTCAAAACAAATCCATCCTTGGGATTAATCTCTATGGAATATAAAAGGTAAAAGATAAAAGATAGAGAATTGAGATGGGTCTCCTCTTTTTCCCCGTGTGTTTCGTTTCTGAAGACAAGTCCAAATTTGTACTTATATTCATGTACAGATATATTTATACGTGGAGGATTATTTTATTTTCTATTCCCAATATGAATAAATATAAATCTAAATCTAAGGGAATGAGTGAGGATTTTTATTGCGAATGTATTGGGGGAAGGATGAACTTACAGATATGTTTTTGAATTTGAATTTGAATTGGGAATTTAATGTGCGCACAAACACACATGGGAAATCCATATCGTATCGTACATATTTTATGTATGGATGGACACTTAACCCATATGGAAAGTACACTAAGGAGTTGTAGAATGGTGGAGTTTTGGAGCCGTGAATGTAGAATGAGAATCTAGAATGTAGAATGTAGAATGTAGAATCTAGATCACGGCTATCGACTGGTGTGAGAAGAGAAAGCGCATAGTGAAAGCAAGCGGGGAGAGAAAGAAGAAGGAAAGCAGCAGGAAAGTAGGGAAAGCATAAGCATATAGGAAAAGGAAAAGTAGTATCGTGTAGATCTGTAGATTGTAGTGTGTGAAGAAATATCTGTATATATACATGAGTAAAAGTAAGTAAGTAAGTGTGTGTGTGTAAGAGTAAGAGTAAAGGAATATGGGGGACTACTTACCGGATAGGATATCCCATATGGGTGATGGCAGTGAGCCGATCGATCAATGGATAAGCCAAGTCAAGGAAATCGTACTTAGCACTATTCGAAATGGTGGCACACATGGTGAGATGCAATTTGATGGTGGGGAGAACGGAGCGGAGTTGAGCTAGTTGACCTCTGATCACTTTATCTTTCCCCTCCATCTGACTATATATATATATAGATTGCCCAGCCCCAATACAATACAATAATCCAATCCAATCCAATCCACAACCACAACCAGTCCAACAGAAGACAGAGACAGGACGACGACGCCGACATCAAACGAAGAGAAAGAAATAGACATAGAAATATACCACGGATGAGTACACATTTCATTCATTAATCACATTAATTATTATCATTACCACACAATTTCAAATTAATAATTTCATTTTCATTTTCATTTTTATTGTCATTGTCATTGTCATGGTGATCGTGATGGTGATCGTCAATTTAATTTGTCCATACGATATTCCACTTGAGTGAGTTTCCAAATATATATGGGAAATGGAGAAAGATGGAGCGAGGGAAAGTGGTGAGAGTCAAAGTGAAAGTGAAAGCAAAAGGGAGAGGAGGAATTACAAGATGAGACTATATACTGCCAACTGCCAACTGCTGTAAATTGGAAGTAGGTCAACATTAGGAACTAGAAATAGAGCACTTACTCTTTCCCATCCTCATTCTCATCCTCATTCTCATCTTCATCCAAATCCCGTCTCAATACACTTTCCCTCACTTCCACCATGGAGAAAAAAAATAAAAAAGTTTTTATCCACTATATTCTCAAGTTTGATCAGAGTTGCGGAGGGAAATCCTCACGCGTTTCATTTCTCTCCTCTATATTTCTCTTTCTCTCTCTCTCCTTTTATCCACATTTTGAATGGATTTGTAGACAGACCATTAAGATTATTATAAGGTCCACACAAGGGAAAGGGAAAGATGTGCAATCTGCAACTTTCCCCTTTTCCTTTTCTCTTTCTCTGCCCTTTCCACTCTCGCCCATCTTCCAATTTTCCTCTCTTTTCCTTCATTTCTCCACTTTCTCCACTTTCTCTCTGACCAAACAGAAGCAGCAGGAGCAGCAGAAAAAAACAGTACATATAAGTGAGATCAGGTTTTGCTTCATAGCAAAAAAGTTGTTGATGGACCAAAGTGAAAAAATAGAGAGAGAGAAAGAGAGAAAGGGCGAAATTGAGTATTTTGTTATGGCATAGAGAATAGAAATTGGAGTGAGAACGAGAACGAGAGTTTTATATGAGCATTAATGTTAATGTTTTGTACACTCAGCACAAATTCTCCCTTCTCGGCTTTTAACATTTTGATTTTTTATTAGACAGCTTTCCTTAAATGTTCACAATCTTATTTTGTGTACACGATTTTTTCTCTGCTCATTCAAAAATAAACTCTCCACACACATCCCCTTTAAATCCATTCACAATTCCTATTTTACACGATTGTACTTTTGAAGTTTTGAACATTGAACATTGAACAACAACACTTAATTGGGGATTTCCTATAGTCATATTTCTTTTCGTCTTGTCGTACTTTTGGTACTTTTGTATTCCTTTTTGTACTCACCATTAAATTATAATTGGGATTTAAGTTCACAGTGAACAGTCAAAATTCAAGGTTTTTTCTCTTTATGAAAATCCAACAACATTTCCCTTGTGAGAGAAAAGGATTCGTCCGGCTTCTCCCAATTATCATGAGGTTTTTTTTTCTTCTTCTTTTTCTTCTTTTTCTCAATTTAAAAAAAAGTAGGAAATGAACATCAGGAAAAGCATAAAAGAAACAAAAATTGCCAATTACAGATATCTGTATAGAAATTGAAACGGCCAGCAATCAAAAATCAACAAAAAAATGGGGAAAATACATAAATAAGATTTGAAATTCGAATAGGTTTTTTTTTGGAGGGTTCGTCGACTAATGACGAATGATGAATGACAAATGACAAATGGACCAGCGACCAGTTCAAATATCATTTTTTTCAATCTTGTTCAGAATTAGAAAAAAAATTCCGAATGGGAACGGAAGTAAACTTCCTTAGTTCTGAATTTATTTTTCTCTGGTCATCCAGGAGTCATCCAATTAAAAATAAAATGGGATTATTGTGTGAGGAGAAAGAGAAAAAAAGAAAGAGAAAGAGAAAGTTGTCATGGTTGCTTATTAGAGATCCTCAAGACTCAAGACTTTTGCTCGGGTTCGGGTTCTGTTTCTGGATCACGACCGAGAGACCCTTCAGATTTTTCAACTCCTCCATCACGATAAAGATGAAGATGAAGATAAAGATAAGGATCAAGATGGATCGAGTTGAAGATGGAGTGATGACCAGTCCGAACCCGAACACAGAAACGTGAACAGCCGACTGAGTTTTTTTTTTATCTATGTATGTTTTTTTTTTATCCATAATGTTTTCATGGTCCAAAACTCCAGAACTCCAGAACTGCAGAACTCCAGACATTTTTCCGTTCAATTTCTGGTTTTATTTTCAATAATAAAATTATCAACAAAAAAAAACGCTTATTTGCTTGGGGGAAAAGAACTTCCCATGAAGAATCCATAATCCATAATTTGTGTAAATAGTAAATATCAAATATCAACTAACGATGGATAAGGAAGAGGCCAGGAAAAGGAAAAGGAAACCATGGAGATGGAGAGATGAGTCCAACCAACACGGGGAAAGTTCTGGAGTTGTGAAGTTGGAGGTAGATGAGAATGGATATAAATAAATTCAAGTGTGTGGAGCGCGCTCCTCTCAATTTTCTCTCATGGTCTTCTCCAATCCATTCCATAACAGTAGTTTACAGAATACAGATGTGTGTGTGGAGGAAGGGAAAGGAACTTAAATTGAGACTTAAGACTGAAGAATTTGGAACGTCTCTGACATGAGAGACAGACGAGTAAAGTGAAAGGTTTTGAGCAGACACACACACACATGAAGAAGAAGAAAGAGAGAGAAAGAGAAGAAAAACCGCACACTCACACACTCACACACCCACCCAACGTGGATTTATTAATGGATTTGCTTTGACAACATCCCACATCTAGCATCCAACATCCACCATCTCTTTCTCTCTCTCTCTCTCTCTCCTCTTCCTTCCAAGTCCAATCGTCGTCCACGACTATAAATATCTCTGTCACACAGAGAGAAGAAAAATGTCGGAGAAAGTTGGAGAAGACGCTTTGAAGAAAAAAAATTGGAGATTGGAATTATTCCTATATCAGACGGATAAAGAGGATAAATGTGCGAAAAATCCGTCAATTCTTTGGATGAATTTTAATTACACAGAGATCCTCGATGGAGGATTTCCTTCCTTTTATCCCCATTCAAATGAACCCAAAACCGAGAACCCGAGAACCGAGAAATCCATAAAAAAAAAAACGACTGGAAAAACCCGTTGATTCCTTGGTATAAAACCATCAGAAAAATACGAGTTTTTTTTAATATCCATTTTTGACTTAGAATTAACCCCGAAAATCATAAGCATTCTGTCAATTTTTGAGCTTGGGAAAAGGTTTAAAAAAATCTATATGATGTGACCCAGATAATTTTCCTAATGGATTGAAATCCAAAATCCGAAATCCGAATTCCGAATTCCGAATCGAATGAAATTGAGAGGAAATGGGAAATGTTTAGGTATTTGTATGTATGAAAAAAAAAGTTCCTGAGTGTTTGAATTCGGATTTGAATTTGAATTCATCGACCGGGTTTTAAGAGGCTTTTTTTTGGTTTTGGGTTCACTCGGCTTCGGTAAATGGGTAAATGGTGGACGGATTCAACTGTAACGTCTGTAAGATACTTTTTTTTGGTTCTGGTTCGGAATTTGTGACTCATATGAAAATGAGTGGAAGAAGATGGATGGATAATAAATCGATAGATGATGAGTCTCCACTCCTCCGAATTTTTTTCTCTCTTCTTCTTCTCCTCCACTACATTACATAGAAACGGTACAGACTAAAAACGCTTTTGTATATACACTGAAAAAATTCACGAGGATTCCTTCAAATGTCATTCTACACACTCACACACACGAGGAATTTCCCAATTTGGCTCCAACCATCATAATACAGTAATACAGTAATAATTATTATGATATCAAAGTACAAGTCGAACGTTCGTTTCGTTCTGATTATGATTAAACATATACCTATACACGAGCATACAAGAGCGAGAACTCAAGTGAGCTGAAACATGTTGTTGGTGAGGAGTCGAGGAGAGAGAAAGAGAGAAAGGAGGAATCCTGATGCTCTGCCAAAAGTGTGAATAGTGAAAGTACACTGAAGATTGAGAGTCAGAGTGAAAGTGAGTGAGTAGTCAATAGAAGAGAGAGAGCGAGAGAGAATTTCTTCACAATTCTCTCTCTTTCTCTCTCTTACTCTCTCGTCGTCCCAAGTTTAGCTTAGTGTGTAGAGTATAAGAGTAGGAGTAGGCAGAGAAAGAGAGAGAGCGAGAGAGAGCGAGAGAGATTTCACAAGTATCGTTAAATCTGGGAACGTGTGGATCGATAAAAGCTCATTAATGTAGATTGTACAGACATTTTTTGACAAGGCATATGCTCTTTCACTCACATCACACCGCTCAACTCTTCACACAAACACTAGCAACATTTTTCCCATGAGCATACAAATACAGGACACATATTTACAGGCGATGCATGTATGTCTAGTATAATATAGACATTCCCCCCATCTCTCTCTCTCTCTCTCTTTCTCCTACTATTTTTCTCTCTCGCTATTCGTATGTATATGTGTGTGTGTGTGTATTTGTATGGGTTGAGTTGGAGGGGGAAGACAAATGGAGATGGACGCTCTCGTGATCGTGACAAGGGATTAACTCGTGTCCAAAATCCTCCAATTCATTCACGTAATCTAGAGAAAATCCATAGGATGTCCCGTCTACTCGTTTCTTCGTTCTTCGTTCCTCCCTCCGCCCTGTACACTCTACAACTCTACAACTCTACAACTCTACATCTACTCAACTCAACTCAACTCAACTCTCAACCTTTGAACGCTCTGCTCTCGCGACTCGTGACTTGTCATAATTTTTATTACGCGGATTACCCTCACATTCATTTCTCTACCAAACCCCACAACTTGTCACTTTCACTTTGACTCGAGAGTTTGTTCTTATTTCTCTTTGCCTATGAAAAAAAGCCTGGTTTCATCAACAAAATATTATAATTTGAAATATTATCATCATCATTTCTCTTTTTTCCGGATAAACCTGGAGGGAAAAGAACACTCGTCATAAAAAGTTTACATTTAAATGAGGATGAAACGATGAAACGATGAAAGTGATAGTGAAAATCCTCTGGAATCTGGAATTTGGGATGTGGAATTTTCTTGCAAAGACGGATGAATTAAGGGATGAGCAAATTCCCTGAAAAGATCTCCGTAAACTCTTGGGGAAAAACCTTTGACAATCTAGTTGAATTATTATTTTTATTATTATGAGTGGACTCAAAGTGTACCAATTAAAATAATTATGATGATGGTGGTTGATGGTCGTGAGTGACTTGTGAGTCATCATAACTCATAATTCATTATCATTTATAATAATTTGGGTGGGGGAAACTCAACTCAACTCAAGTCAAGTCACACGTCATCATCTGGATGAGTTTGGATAAGAGCTCCGACTTGCCATTGAATGGAGACACTCGGGTGGAAAATGTTCATTCGTCATTCATTCGTCAAGTTGAGTCAAGTCAAGTCAATTAAACGAGTTCAAGTGAAGAAGTGGAGTTTGTCAATGTGGTTGTGGTTGTTGAATGGTGGATGGTGGACGATGGACACAAACTTGACATAAATAAACTCCTTGTCCTCATCCTCCAATCCACACACATCCACTTCCACATTGACAAAAGATGGTCCATTTTGACATAGAATTTAGATTTAGATTTAGATTTAGAATAGTGAAAGTTGAAGGGCTGTCGACTATTCGACTGTTCAACTGTTCGACTGTCAACTGAACTTACCAGTCCACATCTCTCAGAAGATTCTCTTGCGTTTTGGTCAGAGCATCGAGAATGGTTTGAACGACCGCACTCACAGCACTTTTCTCTGAATCTGAATTCCGTCTGAGCTCCTCCAGGACGTTCTTCAACATGGTGATTCCATCCCGAACGGCCACTTGAAGATCCCGCAAACTCTACACAAATACAAATACAAACAACAACAACACACATCAAGAAATTGTCCCACCAACAAAATACACAATCTCAACATATCAACAAGAAAAACCAAACCAAAAAAAAACCCAATGTCAAATATTCAATACACAAAAGACATGAAAGACACAAAAGACAAGAGCAAGGAGAAATAAGGAACCACCAAAACCAAAAACATGAGGAAACTCAACAGTCAAAACTCAAATCTCAAATCTCAAGTTCCTCTTGCTTCCTTTCCTCACTGTCTCTCGAGTGTTTCCCAATTCCTAAATCCAAATCCAAATCCAAATCCAAAATACGTATGTACATCTACAGAATGTACCAAGATATTTCCATTCAGAATTCAAATCTCATCCGGAAATCTCTACACAAACAGAGACAAACTCTCTCTTGCTCTCTCTTTCTCTCTCTCTTTCTCTCTCTCTGGCAGTCTGATATGTGAAATGTTTGTGTAATGATGTGTTCACTCCGTCCATTGTGTGTCTCCATACATTTTCTACAACCATTGTGGTCCCACTGCATCTTCAAACGCACTCATCACAACACAACTTTATCTTCCCACAACACACAACACAGAAACGCACAACTCACATCCACAATATAAAACTCTATCCACGTTCTCTCTCTCTCTCTCTCCGAGTCAATATAAAATCCCGCATTTGCTTTCCCTTTCACTACCACTTTCTCCTCTCTCACTTTCACTTTTACTGGGAGGGATATTGCCGGTTGACGTGTTGACGTCAACCACGATTTCTCTGTGCGGTCTTCTGAATGTCCAAAAGTTGGAAAAAGGATTTTCCACACTGACTTCGACTTTCCTATTTATATGTTTTCTTTTTTGCTTTTGCTTTCACTTTGACGAGCTTCCCCCCGTTACGTTACCTGAGTATTTTCGTGTTTAGTATTTAGCGAGTGTTGTGTGATTGTGTGATTGTCAATTGTCAATTCTGGATATGGAGTAGAGAGAAAGTAGAGAGAGAAAGTGGTCCTTTTCGACTATTGACTATTGAGTTTTCCCTACACTTGACTTGACTGACTCCAATGGAGAAAGTCTGGAGCGTGTCTCGTTGGGTTTGTTGAGTTTGTTGGGCTCAAAGGGAATATATATGCTGATGGTGGAAATTCATATAGAATAAAGAGCGAGAGTTTTTTTTGTTTGGAGATGGAGAGAGATGGAGAGATGGGAATGGGAGGGAAGCACTTGAAGTGTGTTCAACAACTGTCAATGACAAGAACGATG
The DNA here is from genome assembly GCA_034699125.1 of Gisinianus flammeolus. Taxonomy (NCBI): domain Eukaryota; kingdom Metazoa; phylum Arthropoda; class Collembola; order Symphypleona; family Katiannidae; genus Gisinianus; species Gisinianus flammeolus. The sequence continues at coordinate 55,135 of JAIUND010000464.1, read as the reverse complement.
TGGATGCGGATGTGTGGATGTGGATGCGGATGAGAGTCGAGGAGGTGTTCACATTATAAATAGAAATAAATAGCAATCGTCGTATCGTATGTGTACGTAGGCATTGGGAAGAGAGCCCCATTTTCCCACCATTTCCCAGGAAACTATAAGGGTTTAAAAGTGAGTGAGTGAAAGTGAAGTGAAAGCTGGGGCTGGAGTTGGAGTTGGAGTTTTGGAGTTGGATGTGCTAGAAGGAACCAAATCCGGGATTTCCTTTTTTACTCAATCCGATTCCGACGATGATTCCAACGATGATTCCGTTCAATCTTGCTGGTTGTAGTTGGAGAGTTTGCGTTTGAGTTTCTCCATTCTCCATGTTGTTGATTTCAATTCTATTATGATGGTGATCCGGTCCTGTGGATCTCGAAAAACCTCACAGTTTGAAGAGTGTCGAGTTTGTAGTTGACGTTGTTCGTTGTTCGTTGTAGTTGGTATTCGTATTCGGATTCGGATTGGTATTGGTATTGGTATTGATATCGCACGTGTGCGGTATGTTCAACTCCTGTGGTTTCATTTCCCAGTCTAGTTTTTTTTTTGTACTCGTCTCTTCTGATGTGTTCTCCTATTTTGTTGTCCTCGTCAGCATAATGACCATCATAAAGATAAAGAGCAGAGCGGAGACTTTTTACGTGTTTGACTCTTCCGCCATGGAAATGTCGGTGTGTCTATTTAGGATTTAATGCAGTTGTAGATTTTATTATTATTACTAGAATTATTATTTCCCCCCCACGGCATTTATATATTTATATTTCTTCCTTGTTGTCGTCATCGTCATCGTCATCGTCAGCAGTTCAAGTTGAGGACTTGAAGACTTTTTTGGATTGAGATTGAGAGAGAGAGACACGTGGGCGTTTTCGCTTTTTTGACTTTTGACTTTTGACTTTTCCCATTCGCATTATTTCACATTCCTCATTTTTGAAACACAAGTTGTGTTTGAGTGTTTGCGTTTTTGAGGAACTTTGACTGCCCCCCTTTTTGTTTCCGGTTCTAATTAAATTCTCGTCACTGTTAAGTCCAAGAGCGGATCAAAAATGGACATGTCCCCAATAAAGTCATCAGAGTTTTTGATTTTACATTGAATTGTCGGGTTCCTCTGAACTCTGTGTGTGTGTGAACTTCAACTCTGGGAATTGTAGAGTGTGTGAATTATGAATTATGAGTTTTGTATAGGGATTTCTATTTCTAATAAATCAAATTGATTTTTGGATTTATATATATGTATGGTTTTTTGACGGAGGACTATGCGGAGGAATTTCGATGCACACGCTGCTGGAAGAGGACGAGGAAAAAAGGAAAAAAGAACGAGCGGCGACTTGTGCCAACTTGCCCTAGAGCAAAAGGAAAGGAAAAGGAGCTTTTTTGGCATTTGACATTTTGGGGGGGGGGGGGGTGGGGGAATCGAAAGTGGATAAATGAAATGTAAAAGTGTTGTCATTGTGTCATCGTGTCCTGTCCTTTTTTTTGCGATTCGGACGATAAGTAATAAAAACTGTGTAGGTAGTGAAGATTCACATTGAGTATCGAGATCGAGTGAAAGTAAGAGAAAGCGAGAGAGAGAGAGCGAGAGAAAGCAAAAGAGAGAAAGAGAAAGTGTTTCGATGAGATATGAAAGAGAAATATCACACTCAATACATTTTATATGGCAAGTCTTTACGATAGCTAAAGACTTGGCACAATCCACAATGTGGCCTTCCCCATAAGAATATACCAAACAAGAAGAAAAGGCTCCGATCAACTATGGAGGGTTTTATTTGATCGTATAATAATATGTCGAATGTCTGAGTGGTGGAATTTTTGTCATGGTATGAATTTTTTTTCCTTTTTATATCGTATATTTATTGTTAACAATTGATAATTATTGAGAAGGTATATAATAATATAATATTGTATCGTATATTTTGATGGGGAAGGTGACCCAGAGGATTCGTGTGTGTGGAGACAGACAGGCAGGCAGACAGACAGACAGACATACCAGAACAGCTCGATCAAGTTTTCGACATCCTTGACTGTAGGCAGTTTCCAAATCGACACAGTGAAGACGAGACTCCATGGCCGTGTCTCGATAGCAGTTGATGCAGAGCATTGATTTTTGTACGGTGGAGAACATGATATATTGCTCCCCATGTATCGAACACTGTCAAACCCCCCAAACAGACACAAAAAAAAAACATGTATAAATATATAAATATACAGATATATGTGCTGCAGATATACAGAGATACGGATCCAGATATAAACACCAACACCAACACACACACATATCCTTTCACATGTAAATATTGTATGTATATAAATGGGCACACACGACACATAATTCAACATCATATTTGACACAACTATTCCCATTTTGCAAATTTCTTTTTCCCCCGTCTCACAAACTCTCACACACACATTCAGATTCAGATTCTCATACAAGAAAAACCTCCACCTTCGTCGTCGTCCTCGTCGTCATCGTCGTTCTCCTGCTTTTCCTTTCCTCCAAAAAGTCTAGTTCCATTAGGGGAATTCGAAAATTCCCTTTCACTTTGGGACTCTCAAAGAAAGTGAAAGTGAAAGGCCTACACACACGAGGGAAAAAAATCCACACGCAAATCCTCTTCCTTAACCAATAATATATTTATTTATCCTCACACCTCCGTGTGTGTCAATATTGTGGATATTTGTCTTTGATCTACTCTCTTTTTTTTATATCTCTCATATTTTTTCTATAGCCTATATTCACTATATTGCCATCTCCCATCTCCCATCAATTCTCATAAGAGCAAGAGCAAATCCAAAATCCATCCACAGTTTAAATTGTCATCGGGGGAGAAAAAACGCTTACTTGACTTAAACACACAAACATAAACATTAAAAAATGTTCTGATAACATAACTGTGAACAAATAAACGACTTTCGAATGAATTGCTAATGAGACTCTCGGATTTGGATTTGGATTCGGAATTGATATGATTTATAGTTGGATTTCTCAAACTAAAATAAAAAATGATTTGATGAGAGTTTTATTGAACCGCAAATATTCCGAATATTCTCATTGAAAATCCCCGATTCTCAATGTACAATGTACAATATTTTGAATATGATGAGGAAAGCAACAGTTGAGTTCCCCCTTTTTTGTGTGTGTGTGTGTGTCTTTTTTGCCTTTTGAATCTCTTGGACTGGACCAATGAGAAGAATATGAAGAGTTGTTTCATGTATATTTCATTTTTTTTTCTTCATATTCCTTTATTTATATAGTGTAATAACAAAACTTTTGCGGGTTTCATGTTGTTCGTTCGTTCGTTCGTTGTTCCTTGATGTAATGTTAAATGTAATGTACAGCAATAGAGAGATTGGATATCGGACGATCAGTTGTAAGCGGAAGAAGGAAAAAAGAGATAGGGTTTTCTCTCTCCTTTAAACATTTTTTTTATAGGTACATTTCGTATCGTATGCATTCATACACCATTAAATTACATGTAATTTCGTGCTTGTATGAATTTATGACCGTCGTCCCTTATGTTGTCACTTTTTCACATACCCTTTCATCTCCTTCTCCAAAAAATGTACTCAAGACGCACAAGAGAGAGAGAGAGAAAGTAAAAAAAGGGGGGGGGGGGGAAGAGGGAAAAGACGCACAATTTTTTTGTATACTCGTATACTTCTACTTTTATGGGAGATTGAGCGATCGTAAATAAAGAGAAAGAGAAAGTGGAGAGCTTTTTCTTCTTCTTCTATATTTGTATTCAAGTAGTTCAAAAAAGAACAAAAAAGAGTCTCTACACCACATAAAAAAATCTGCTTTGATAACTCTGATGATTTTTATATATGGGGGAAGGGGGGGGGGAATTTGTGGAGATTTTTACAGTTTTCGAAATATATCTGTACAACTACAGAATTTCTAGATTTTTGTTTTTGTCGGGGGGGGGGAAGTTTTTCGGGAAGTTTGGAATTGAGAAGAAAGTAAGTGAGGAAATTGTTAAAGACAGATAATTTACTATGTAAAGCTCTCACGTAATTCTTTGGAAATGTTGGGAAATGGTGTCATCATGCTAATAAAATAGTGGGGAATGACATGAGAAATATTTTAGTGCTCTCTCTCGCTCTCTTTTTCTCTCTCTCCATTTTCACAATCCCATCAAAATGAAATGAAAATGAAAATGAAAAGGGATCACGAAAAAATTTGGGAGGAAATACCAGAAAATATTCCGAATGTTGAAATTCAAAATATATATGTAGGTACGATACAAAAATAACGAAATACGTGATACAAAGTATAGGAAATTGAGCAAGTTGTGCAAGTTTTTAGACTTTTCCGAGTTTTTTTTTTTTTTGTTTTGTAGTTTCTTCAGGCAAAAAGGAGTAGCCGAAAGAATGGAGAGTGAGCGTCCTCGTTTTCGTTTTTCGTTTTTCGTCCTCACGCTAAAAGTCATTCCATGTCTGGAGATGATAAACTGTGTTGTATATGCTTTCAAGTCATGCCCTCACGATTTATTTGCTTATTTTATTACATTACTAAAGGAAGTCCTTAGGCAAAAGGGGAAAAAAACTGTGGGGGGAGGGGGAGGGAGAAGAGAGCATGTGATGCTTCAAGTATTGTTTAGATTTATTACCTACACACTCACACACATACACTACTACTACTACTACTACTACTTTTACTTTCTATTTTGTGTCTCTTCAGTCCGGATCCCGGAAAAACTCTCTCGCAACTGAAAGCTAAAATCCGAAAAGTCGACAGAAATAAAGAGAGAAGGAAAAAACAGTCATGACTTTTTGGACTTTATTAAAATACGAAGGAAAATACATATATATATATATATTCTACTGTTATTCTATTGTCATCGTCATCCAGTTCCAGTTCCAGTTTCACTTCCAGTTCCAGTTCCAGTTGACTAGAGAAAACTTAGCCCCTTCTTATTTGTCGACAAAAGACGAAAAAAAAGAGGAGACTTAAAAAGGAGGATTTTCTGGGGGAAAATGGAGAAATGGAGATGTATGTAAATGGAAAGTATGTAAATTACAGATATAATGAAAAAAAACAATAATTCAAATTTTATTTCCATTACTTTCACTTTCACACACGGACTACACGACTAACACTGTTCAATTAATTAGTCATTTGACGATGCGATACAACTAATTGCTCATTGTTAATTGCTAATTGGAGACTTCACACAGAAAACAAATGTGGATTGTGGAATTAACTACAGAATTTCATTATGTACACTGTCATAAATAAAATACAATATATTTATGGTACATTATTTCATACCCGAATTCCACTACATATTCAGAAATTATGAAGCTACCAAAAATCCTCACAGTTTTTTTTAAAATTTATTGGGATTTTTAGAGAGAGAGAGAGAGAGAGAGAGAAATGGAGGAATAGAGAAATGGGGAAATATAGAGGAAAGGTGAAATGATTTGAAAAAGCCTGACATCCGTCCCATTTCCGACATGAAGATCACACACACTCATAATATTTCGAGATTTCTAGATGATTCCATAGTCGTTTTCTTTTCTTGCCCTATTTCGCTCTCTTTCTTTCTCTCTCTGTCTGTGATTCTCACGCATTTGTATTCCAGCCACAGAATCCCCTGGAAGAACGACTACCAACATGATGGTGATGATGATGATATGAAAAACTGTGAGGTTAAATTGCTATTTCTATTGCTATCGCTCGTTGGCGTATAAAGTCTCTGTATATAGTGTAGCAGTTTCTAGGTATTCCGTTTCCGTTTCCCCCACACTATTTCTCCAGATTCTTAATGCCATTTGCCGGATTTTACCGAAGCGCTTTTGAGAAAACTGAATCAAAGCTAACAGCAATAATAATAATAATAATAATCGTGTACATATGAAGGCGAAGCGAAGAAGAGAGGTTGGAATAATGCAAAATGGGAATTTTTGAAAATGAAAATGAAAGTGAAAGTGAGGGGAGGTGAAGAAACTTTTTTCTTATATAGTTTCTCTTGTTCTCTTTCTCTCTCTTTCTCCGTATCATCACATTTTGCATACCATGTGTGGAAGTGTGGAACTCTGCAGTCTGCACTCTTTTGATTTCGCTTTCTCTTTCTCTTTCTCGTCCTCTTTCACTGTCTCATTACTTGAATGCATTTCCATTTAGGAAAAATAGTCACGTTCCTCCCCCCCCCCCCCTACAATAATAGTCCTCACACACGCCTTTTTCTCATTTCACCCAAACTGAGAATGAGAAAAGGAGAAAAGGAGAAGAAGCTGTGGGAGGAATTCTATCTAGACTCGAGAGATTTTTTTTTTTGTGGAGTCCACACGAGTACGAGCAGTTAACAGTTTAAAGTATAATAATATAAGTTGGAGTCGGATAGCTCAAATGACTGTGGAGGAGAGCAAATGAAATGAGGAATTCAGAATTCAGACTTGAACTCTGTGTCTGTATGTAGAAGAAATCTATTTTTATTTTGTCAGTGATTTTTTTTTCTTTTTTTCTTTTTTAATTATCATCATGATCGTCTTACTTTCTTTGGAGTTTCTTTAGTGTACTTTGAAACGGGGATGATGTCATGAGCTGAGAACATTTTTGCGGAGTGAGTCTCCTGCCTGCATGTATTGCACAGCGCTTGACCTGCAACACACAAGAGAGAATCGAGAACAAATACATTAAATTACAATACAATTTCATCATGTCATGTTTTATCATCATTACTGTAAAAAAAATCAATTAAGAAATTAAGAATTGAACAAAAAAGAAAAAAGATTTCTTTTGATTCTTTTCTTTGGGGATTTGTGAATGTGAGGGAGAGAGAGCGAGGAAAATTGGGGAAGAGGAGATGTCGTTGGTGGAGTGCGGGAGGATTCAAATTCAGTTCAAAGGCTATCCGGTGAAAAAACCGGAGTGGAAATTCAGGAAAATCTCCAATGTGATTGTGATTAATGTAGCGAGAATTATAATTTGACAAGTTGGTGGCATGTAAAGGAGTGTTAAGGGTGAGTTTTTAATAATATTAACTATTATATTTGTCATATATTTCATGTTTTAGTTTGTAGTTGAGAGTTTTTTGTCTGATGTCGATTTATCGATCCATTCCAGTCCAGACTCTGCACACAGTCTAGTCTTTCCTGTCTTTCCACATGCTCTGACTGAATGTGTGTGAAATCAAATGAGACTTTTTTAGTCCGTTAAAAGGGTAAAATTCATTTCATTTTACATGAAATGGACTGTGTATTATTATGTATTATGAAAAGGAAAATAAATCATTATTTATAGGAGGATTTGATTTTTTTTATGTTTATTTTTATGATGAGGGATTTGGGTCTTATGAATTGTGAGGATTTGGGAGTTGGGGTTTTTGGATTTGTAATTTAAACTTGTAGGAAGAACTGTGTAATGTACATATTATTATATAGTGAAGTATATATAATATGATGATATTATAATAATATAACTTGTAATGTTTTTTGTTGACATTGTTTGTGTAGGTGCCGCCGTTAAAAGGACATTTGATGTGAGGGATAAAGTGTACAAAGTACAGCACACAGCAGTTAACTAACGACTAACCACCAAAGTTTGGGAAAGATTTTGAGCTGGTAGGATCAAGACAAAAGTCATAAGTGTGGGATTAAAATATGCTGTGCAAGCTTTCATGTGCTATAATAGCCATAATAAATGACTCAAAGTTTGTCAATAAAAACTATTGATTTTTTTTTCTTCTTCCGCTTCTGACTGTGATTGTGAATTGTGAGTAAATCATAATTATAATAATAATTTGAAAATACATCCTTAGTATGTGTGTGTGCCTGTCTACGTGTATAAAAGTGAAATATAGTTCCACACAGTGCAGTGTGCCCAGTACCTAAGTATAGTACCTACTAAATAACATTATATGTACTATACCGTGTATATAGTATACACATACCTGTGTATGTAGTATTATTAGGATTAACTTTATCTTCTATAAAAGTTATTACAAATCCCACTTGTTTAAATTGAACCCATTTCTTTTCTCTCGGAAACAACAAGACGAAGAAGAAGAACCAAAGAAAGTGTGTATTTTTTTGAGGAATCTTGGAGATAGACATATAGATATATATATCAAAGGAATATCATGGCTTGTGTTACAACGAGTTTCCCTCGTCACACAGTGGCAGTATTAGGTAGTGGAATTACGGGTCTTTCAGCAGCGTACTATATAAATCGTAAATTCGGCCCTTCTGTTCGTCCTGTAATCTTTGAGTCAACGAGTCGTTCAGGAGGTTGGGTCAGATCAATAAAACATGAGAACAATCTGTATGAAGTAGGACCACGAACGATTCGACCAGCAGGTGTGCCTGGAAAGAACACGCTCGACCTCATCGAAGAAATTGGGCTGGATCGATGCATCAACTTTGTTCCACCTCATCATCCATCAGCTTTAAACCGGTTCATTTGGATCAAAGGAGAATTAGTACGAGTACCTTTGGAAATGAGCATATTGTGGAATAAAGTTCCTCCATTTAATGAAGCTGCTATTCTCACTTTAATCAAGGAAATTTTCAAATTCCGCAAGGTAAATACTAAATATATCACAATCCTCATCATATTATAAAATTAAATATTGTCAATTGGTATTTTACTTCGCGCATGAGTCACAGTTCACCTTTCCCAGTAGTTCTGGCTACACCATTCCACAATAATATTATTACGTTATTCGCTTCAAAGTTTAAACTATTTATTCCTTCAGTTGATGATTTTACAAGTAGTTTTTTTTTACAAAAGCATTCTATGTTGTTGTGGTTGGTGTATCGATGTGTGTTTTTTATTCTATGAAGTTTAAACCTTTATTTGGGTATTGTTTTTTCTTGTAAACAGACGGCCGAAGATGACTCACTTCATTCTTTCATTGCTCGCCGTTTTGGTTATAATATAGCTGACAATATGATTGACCCGATAGTAAGAGGAGTTTGTGCTGGAGATCCGAGAAATATTTCCGTCAAATTTTTTGCTAAAAATCTATACAAAATGGAGCAAAAGTATGGTTCTGTTGTTTTGGGTAGAATATGGGAACAGCTTTGGAAGATTAAAGAAGAGAATCCATATGATGGGATTCCAGGCTTCAATAAAATCGGAAATTCTAATCTTGCTCGAACAGTCAAGAAAGAGAATTGGTCTGTATGGACATTAGAAGATGGACTCGAGTCTCTCACTCTCACTCTAGAAAAGAAAGTAGTCGAGACCGGAGCTGAATTATTAAAAAATTCTCCAGTTACATCCATCATTTTTGACGACGAGTCTGGGACTGGACAAAAGAATCAGATTGAATATCTAGATCCAAAATCAAATAGTCTCAAGAAAATTGAGTGCTCTCATATCATAAGTGCAATCCCTAGTCATCATCTCTCCCCGATTCTAAAAAATTCACAACAATCCAACTTTTCATCAACCATTACAGAATTTCTGGATCAAATCCCTAGTGTGGATGTCACAGTGACTAATCTAAAATATTCTGAACCACTCACATCTCCGGATGCTTTTGGATTTTTAGTGCCATCTAATCAATGGGATTTGAAAGGGCTTCTCGGCGTTGTCTTCAATACTTGTGCGTTCCCTCAAAATGAAGATACTGTCCTCACAGCCATGAGTCAAGGCATTGATGAAAATACTATTCATAAACATATAGAGACCGCACTTGGGATGAAAAATCCCTCATATGTGAATATGCAGCAACTCAAACAGTGTATACCTCAACACACTGTGGGTCATTATGACCGACTGGAGGATGTCCGAGACTATATTCTATATTCTAATTTACCTCTAAGTTTAATTGGTGCTAGTTATGATGGTGTGAGTGTCAACGATTGTATTATTCAAGGCCGGAAAGCAGTTGAAAATCTTCCTTTTGACATTGAAACATCCTCAACTTAGTATGAAATAATAATAATAATAATAATAATAATAATAATAGGAAAATCAAATTATAAAATAGTTTTTGGTCGGGAGAAGTACCAAAACTTATATTTACAGCAAACTTGTAGGGGTAAAAAAAGGAGGAAGTTGTTATCGTTTTTTTGAAGTCATGTAATGTCTGAAAGTTTTAGTGCTGGTATTAATAATAATAATTATAATAATCAAATATAATTTGAAATCCGTTGGTGTATTGATATTATACGTATCTTTGTCATGTTACGTATGTGTGCCAATTTTATTGTACGTGGTCGAGATTAATAAAAAATAAATCTTGTTTGATTTGATAAACCCGAATTGGAAATTAATAATTTCAAATTATACATAATAAAAATTGGTAAAAGAATTCCGTGTAAATGAATAAATGTCATCGTACTTAAATTCATATTGAATCGATGGAACGGGATACATGAATATACATATATACATTAATTCTATGATGATGAGACTGAATTGTCTCCTCTCACTTGAGTCCAGAGAGAGTAGAATAGAATAGGGGAAGAAAAACAAACAAAAAGTAGAGTGGTGGGAATAGAAGAAAAAAGCTTTTACATAAATTAAATTGTCATTTGAGCAATGCGAATAAAAGTTGATAGTACACACAGACATGTATGTAATACATACTATGTATATAATACAGATATATATCGTATATTTATGCATGTAAAACTTGGGACTATAGGTTCGTTGGAATTTGGTGTATTTGGTATTTGGAATCTCCAACTATACACGTACACGTCAAGTCAAACTAGGTCAGGATGAAAAGAACTGCAACTTTCTTCCCTTCTATCGCTACCGCTATACCACCATCACCATCGGCACTAGAAACTAGAACCCCCAACCAACCAAATTATGTAGACGACGAAGAAAAAATTCTGAAAGTTTTTCGCCTTCTTCTTGTCATTCTGGATCCACAGTGAGACTCAAACAAGCTCTCACTCTTTCTCTCTCTCTCTCTCTCATGTCTCAACTCTTGCAGACTTTGACTTCAACTTCAAATCCAACTCTGTGACAACCAAAGAGACAAACTACAGCCCCCAAAAAGAAGAAATAACAAGAGGTGACCAAACAAAAATTGTATGAAAACTGAGAGAGCGAGAGAGAATGTGGTATGTTACGAAATACAAGATATACATTTTCAGTTTTCCTTTTTTTTAGTATAAAATAATGTAGGTAGGCAAGAAAGCTTTATAATATATATCTTATTTGTGTAATACTAGCGATAGAGAAAGAGAGAAGCATATAGACGGGTTGGTTTCATAATCCATGATTTTATGTATAATGTGTATACTTTACATACACACGGAGACGTCGGCCGGTTAAAACAACACTTTAATGCCATTACACGTTGTTGGTGGCCCCTAATTTATTTATGTGGGTTTCGTTAACAAATTCCACTTTTCTTTCCCTCTCTCTCTCACTGTTTGTCTATCTGTCTTTGTTGTTTCTAGTACCAAAAGTGATGGTATACGGGTGAAATGCAGTGGAATTTTCTCTTTTCCGTTTTCCCTTTCTACAAACTTTTCTTGTGCGTCCTTTCAAATTTGAAATCCTCTCGTCCGCAACACACACACACACATATATATTTGCTCTACTGATATATTCTCTTGAGGTTTCCCCAATGCACTGACAATGAAACACAAAGACAAACAAACAGGACACTAGAAAAAGAAAAGAGGGCAAAAGGGAAAGCAGAAATGCTCACACGCATTTAAATTCTTAAAGAAAATCTGTACAGATGAAATTATCGACACATTGCACATATTAATTCGTACATATTAATTTTTCAAAAGGCGTTTTGAATAAACGAGGATTTTATCTTCTTTTTTTTTTCGTTAGGTAAAATATTTAGGTCAAATGAATTTTGAATGAGACGATGAGCCGAGTGAAGAGAGATGGGAAAATAACTATGAATAAAGTTGAAATCCACAATTTTGAATTTAGAATTTGTGGTTGAATTGTGACAGAAAGTTAGAGAGTTGTGAAGAATACTTGGAGAAAAGAGAGAGATTTTGAGAATTATTATGCAGGAGAAGGAGAATCGAAAGCAAGAGAGGAAATGGAACGAATTCCTATCGTATTTTTTTCTCAATCTCAAATGTGGTGATGGTGGATTCAGTCGTTTCTCATACGGAGAGTTTGGAGTTTCACTTTCACTCCAAGTTCTCCCTACATCGTATTGATAATATGGAATATGGGCATCTCTTAGATTTATACACACAAAAATTATTCATACATTCATTTTTACATTACAGATTCCCTAGAATATCCATATCAATATCCAACAAGGTTTTTTCCACATTTCCATTTCGATTTTCTCTCTTTCTCTCTTTCTCTCTTTCTCTCTCTCTCTCTCTCTCTCTCTCTCTCTCAATCTGTCTATGGAATTCCATGATGTTGAGAGAATGTGAGTATAAAATGTACATGTTTGAGTGTGTGAATGTGAGTAATCATTGTGTCTTGTGCCCGTATTAGTTTTCTGTATTGTTGTCTTATATTGCACAATTTATTCAATACGTTTTGGGTGGGTCAATTTACAATTGACAAACCCAAGGGAAATATGCAGGAGCGTTAATTTTCACTCTGTAAAGGAAATCATGAAAAGAAAGATAAGTTCCAAGGATGAATACAATGCTGGTATTAAATTCCAAATTGTAAAAATTTCTAAATGTTTGTTAAATATTAAAATGTGTGGAAAGGATTATATTATGATTATGATGGGAGGACAATGTAGAACTTTTGCCATGTCATTTACTTTACAGACAGAGAGTGAGAATACAAGAAAATATTACAATAAAAGTAAACTAATTAAATATCTGTTGTGGTACATTGAATGGATTTAAAATGCAAATGATCTACATAGGTAATATGTGTAATCCATTAGATTAGTGGACATTGAGCTTGTAACTGTAGACATGTATACATGGGGAATACAAATGCACACATGTAAGTAATAATATGGTTATTGATTTTGCTAAGTTGTGATACTCACAACTTGTGTGTGTGTGATGTGTGAGTATAGATTAATATTGAGAAAGCTATCGGATACACAGACAGACAGTTAAGAGTGGTGTAATTAGAGATAGAGAGGAAAGTTACATTGAATTGGTAGATGTGAGGTGAGGCTGGAGGAATTCTGAGCCAAGAAAAATGACGACGTGAGTTCAAAATCCTGAGTAAAAACCAAAAACCAACAAGTTATTGAAGCAAGTTAAACTGGTAAGCAACCAGGAGGTCTGGAGGTATGAAGGAAAAGTTTGTATGCAAAAAAAAGTATAAGGGAAGAAGAAATGTATGTGATCCATAAGGTTAGCAATATAATTTTTCAAGTATGGATGTAAAATAATAATGTGATGATAATATTTGCGTCGACACAACAGGGTAAAAAGAAGGAAATCTTCCTCCTCCTCCTCCTGAGAATGAATCCCTTGGTAGATTGATGAGCCCATGATATGAAATGATAGTTGAACTGAGCTTAGTTGTTCTTTGGGTATTTAACATTATGATATGATAGGAGACCTGGATGAAACTAGAATGAGAGAGTCTCATTTTCAGGAGGGTGCGGAAGCTGGTCGCTTTGAAATAAGAAGACAATATTATATAGTCATCATATGGTTAGCCGAGATGTTTGGCTAATGATATGTGTGTAGTTGTGTAGTGGTGTCTGTTGAGGATGGGACAGGACAGGGGAGAACTCTATGTATGCAGTGTATGTATATCGTAATAATAATAATAATATGAAAAGGATAAAAGTCTGTAGAGGTAATTTTTGTGTAAACTGGTCAAATGTATGAATATGATAGATTTCATGTGGTGAAGGAAACAAGTGTAGATGAGATTTTGAGTTAATATATGTTTATTGTGGATGTGAATGTAGAGTAAGAACCAGAAGAAGGATGAGAAATGTGTATAATAGTATCGAGAAAAGGAATAGAGAATGACACAAACGCGTTCCTACGGGGCGGGGCACGTTAATTTGTAATTAAGTAGCCAACTCGTAAATAATCGAAGCCACAAATTGTGTGGAAAATACATACATTGATGGGTAAAGGGGAACCTCCATTACCTGACCAGGTGAAATATGTATGTGTGTGCTCTCTCTCTAATGTTATTCCTTCCATCTATCTCTCTCTCTCTCTCCTACGCTTGCGGCACAATTCTTACTTAAATCTTTTTGGGTTCTTTCTCTCTCTCTCTCTCTCTCTCTCTCTCTCTCTCTCTCTCTCTCTCTCTCTCTCTCTGGCTGACTCTTCTGTTCTGATCTGTTTCTCTGGTTTTTGACTCTAATGTGCTCCTCGCTTGCACTCATTCTCGCTCAGTCTCCAAAAGTCCACGTTCACAACTAACAACGAGAACAAGCACACACACAGAAATGTATTATATGGAAGAGAGCAATCTAACTTATTTAGATTGATCAGAAAAATGGAGAGAAAAGCATTTTCAAGAAACTGGACGAACCAGTTTTGAGAATAAATTTTTGACTTCTTTTTTTCTCCCCATCTTCATCGTGTCTTTTCCTTCATCTTTATGTAGAGTCAAATCAGAGGAAAAGAAACCAAAAACTAACCATCATGTTTTAGACTCACCTATTCTCAATTCTCTACACTCTCCTGCTTTGTGTGTGTGTGTGTGTGTGTGTGTGTGTGTGTGTATTTGTCTGACTTTACTAACTCTGTCCTTTTCTATAAAAAAATATGAAATCTGTAGAGTGTGTGTGAGAGTATATATGTATGTGGAGATCGTATGTATGCGTACACACACATACATATATTAATCTCAGACAAATATTAGCCTCGTTTCCCATCATGAGAAATCCAGAAATCCAGACCAACCAAACTTGGGCTAATATATTGTAATATCTGTATTGTATCGTCTTGCATACATTTTCTCTGTATTCTTTCGTTTTTATGTTTATGTGTTCCTCTGTCATAAGAATTGGACGAGAATGCATCTGAATGCAAAGTATTGCCGAACTTATCAGTATTATAATGTATTTTTCTCTTCTCTCTCTCTCTCTCTCTCTCCCTCTCTCTCTGTACTTACAAGGAAGGAACGAGAATAAGAGAGAGAGACCGAGTTGATCCGAAGTTGGTATTGTAAAAGCAAACGCATGCGAGCCCTTAATCTTGAAATATTTCTTTTTCTTCTTCTTTTTCCATACAAGCTCTAATCTTCATTGTGTGTCCTTCACCAAAAATTTAACGTCTAGACCTAGCGGCTGTATATAAACATAGACAAAACTTCCCAGAAGAGAGAGAAATATAGAAACATTTTTACTATTTACTACATGTGTTCAAGGGAGATGGGAACGCTCATGCGCACCATTAGTATTAGTGTAACACATACACACTCATCTTAAGAGATACATATTCAAGGAAAATGTTAGATAATAAATTAGGCTGAATATCTTCGTCAAGTTGTAGAAACTGAATTGAAAAATCTGGATTTCCTCTCAAGATATGATTTATTTTGGTCCTAGAAGTTCAACTTTTTTCCAATTCCAATTCCACGCCAACCGGCAACCGACCAACCACTTGTAACCATTTCATTTACATTTATTTCCCAACTTGAATCTTATGAGGCCTGTCTCATCTTTAAAAGGAAATGTGTATATAGACGTATTATGATCATGATCATGATCACCATTGTATAAAAAATATGTATTGATTGTTTTTTTGTCTTTCGTTTTGTAGATGGTACATGTACAGAGTACTAAAGTTCTTAGACATTTTAACTTGAAGAAATTGATACAATTTAATGTAAATAGAAAATATTGCATGTTGTTTCTCTTCTTTTACTAAACAAAACCTATAAAAATGAGGCGCGATATTTGTTGAATTGAAAATATGTTAATCAGGCCGTGTAGGGATCTGTTATGACTATAGCGTCTCCTTATACAGGTTAATTTTATGCGACATAAAATGTAATCGGATGCTGTAATCAAAAGATCGTGTCGCTTGATCTGAGCTTTTATTAAAGTCACTTTTTTGGACATAGATTCCCTCATTGTGAGTCTTTGTATTCGTTTGTATGGTCCATTGTTATACATTTCGAACCATTTATTTGGTATTATAAATTCACAACTTGCCGAACTTTTCCAACCTGCCAGGGTTATTGCTTTTTTTCTTTTTTTCCCCCTTGTATTTTTAAATACTAGTCTACATTTCATCATCAAACTCTACCAAAAAAATAACAACATACACAATACACACATAGCACACACATTTATCCTTTTCCGTTTTTCACAAGGATTTGTGTGAACCAAACATGTAGGTTAGGCATTTTATACGGGGGGAAATTTGTTGTAATGTACATACATATGTTTGGAATTCTTCAATGTTGACATTAAAAGGGTCAAGCTTACACGACTTGCGGCACATACGACGCCACTAATCACTAGTGCTTTGACATTTGTGTAAAAATACTATACGGTTGAGTGTCGTCGTTGGTTGTCTTGAAAGTCTCAAAAGTCGAGTAAAGACGTGAGAAAAGACCGTTGATGATTTTAAAACTAACTCAAAGCAATCTGTCTGTACAATAGTTGACTCGCTGTAGAGTATCTACTGTAGACTCGTAGTGAGATAGATAGAGAGCGAGAGGAAGGAAAAAACTGTCCCATCTTCTACTCGTATCTGTAAGCATCTCCGTGTGTGTGAATGAATATCTTATATAAAATATATGTATCCTCTCGCCACCAATCAGCATTATATAATAATCAATGTGTGCTCATACTATTACGACAAAAGCCCATGATTATACATATTACATTTTTATATATTGGTTTCGTGAAGACGGAGAGCGAGTGTGTGTGTTTTTGTGGGAAGGCGCACGAGAAAGGAAACCTGCACACTTGACTTTCGCACTTATCTTATCGTAGAAATGAAAAAAAGGAGAGTTAGAGTCAGTCGTACAAGCTCTAAAGCTCAAACAAAAAAGGCGTAAAATTTTTAAGATGAGTGAAAAACTGCTGACGGTGACAGAGTAAAGTTAGTAATCTTTTGAGGTAAGTAAGTCATTGCTATTTCTCGGCACTCTCTCTCTCTCTCTCTCTCTCTCTCTCTCTCTCTCTCTCTCTCGCTCTCTCTCTCTCTCTCTCTCTCTCTCTCTATTTTCCGTCTGTATATTTTGTAATAGGAAAAAGTTATTATTGCATATCATATTACTGTCTTGACTTCACTTGAGGAACTAAACTCTTGTACGCTCACGGTACGGTTCCAAACGTGAAGAACATGAGGAATCAGGAGA
Organism: Gisinianus flammeolus; assembly: GCA_034699125.1. NCBI lineage: Eukaryota > Metazoa > Arthropoda > Collembola > Symphypleona > Katiannidae > Gisinianus > Gisinianus flammeolus. The sequence goes on along the minus strand of JAIUND010000464.1, from coordinate 37,950 downwards.
AGTATGTGTTATAAGTTGGTTGTTAGTTGTTTTGGTCGTTGGTAATCAGGAAATAAGAGTTAAGGGGCAGATAGGAGAAAAGTTAAGAGCAGTCAAAAATATGATAACTTACACATGCTTATCTCGACGCAACATTATCACCACCAAGTTGTGTGTGTGTTCAACTGTCGTAGTATGTAAAGATGCAAAAATCTTTAAGATCTTTGTATGGTGTGTTCTGTTATTATTATCGTTATTATCATCATAGCGTATGTATACATAGCTATTACTGATATCGTGCAGGAGGCAACACAGGGAAAGAAAAAAACAACTTGAAGGAAGTAAAAATCAAAAGAAAGGGGAATAAGGAAACCAATGAAACGCATGGAAGAGACAAATATGAATTCTTTCAAATATTGAATATGATCTCGTCTTTCTCTTCTCGAAAAAGAAGGGCGGAATCTCATCTCCGTCATCTCGGGTAAATATGAATTTCTCCCTGTCGACTTGACTCTCTGCCATCATCCATCCATTTTCTTTGGCTTGCCAACTTTACTCGAATGTATAAACTTTGAAGTACTCATATCTCCATACTCCCCATGTATAGTTTAGTTAAAGTGCATGTGGATAAATGAAACCGTTTTTCCTTCACATTTTGTGGCTGCTACCGAATGCTATGCCACGAGGGTATATAATATCACGTGTGGTTGTGTACATGCATCATTTAGTTACTTGCTCTCTGTATAAGCACCAACAAAATATATTTATTACATATTTACTTTTTCCAGTGTTAACGGGGGAGTTGAACAACTCAACTGGTAGACAACCGAGCTACAATTCATTGAATTCCCGAACGACGACGACGAGCTACTTACTTTATCTTGTGGGCACGATTAAAGATTTCATTTTCTCGAGTGTTTATACAGTTGATGATCTCAAATGTGTCGTATTTGCTCATTGGAAATGGATTTAAATGTACACAATATTTTTACTTGAATCAATAATCTTAACAGGAAAGCATGTTATTATACAGATTTTTGTATGTACAGCATGTATCTATTTGGCATTTGTACTCTCACGAAGTATTCAAGTATTTAAGGATTATATACGGACCAGAGGAAGGAAAGTGAGCGGAAAAAGGATAAACTGAACAAAAAATGTGGATAGAGTGAGAGAGAGAGAGAGAGAGAGAGAGAGCGAGCGAGTGAGCGAGCGAGTGAGCGAGAGTGAGAGAATAGTAGAATAGAATTGTACGACGGATTAATAAGTTTTTTTCAAACGAAAGGCTCAAGATAGAAATGACGAGAAGAAGAACAAAGAACAGGATTGAAAGGGTTGAGAGGTATTTAAGTATTATGGAAAGAAAAGGAAAGAGAGGTAATCTGAGGCAGAAATGAGTAAGCTGAATCCGAGCTTTGTGTCGAGATTTCAAAGTTTATTGGAGTTTTTATTTTTACATGAAAGTTTATAGTTTGAGTCTACACATATACAGATACATGTTCAAATGTATATACACACACACACATTCTCTCTCACTCACTTCGAAAGGCAAACGAACACTCTCTGTGTACGTACAGATATAGACTCGAGATACATGTCAAAGGTCGACACATTTATGGGAATTTTTAATTTCATTCTCTCCGAGGTTGCTCAATTCCCATGACCAAGTCGTGAGTATCTTAAAGAAAAACTTAAGTTCTCCGTATACTCTTTTTACTCTTTATCTCCTATTTTCTCTTGTATCCCCGTCATTTTTCAACAAATGTTTTACATTTGATTATGTATAAAGTTTGAAGGAGAAAAAAAGCGAGTGGAAAGAAAACACTTCTTTTTTTTAAGAACTTTACCAAAACGTTTTATGAATCAGACGTAGTTAATATTGTTATTACAACGTTTATAAATACACAGGGGAGTCTTTTATATGTGTTAAAACAAAGGAGGAAATTAGTGAGTACATAATAAGTACATACTTATCATAAGTATGCAGAGTATGACCAAAAAGAACAAGAAACAAATGCATTACGATTTACAATTTACAACTCTTTGGAACTAATCAAGTGAGCAACAAAGATAAGGGATAGAGAGAAAGAAACAGTTTGGAACTCACTTAAACGAGGATATGTACAAGAGAACTTGTTCATATAACATAAAAGTGATTAGTTGACAATGCAAGTTATGGGGAAGATGGGCACGTAGTGCTGATAAAGGATCATTGGTGACATCGTTTTGAGGCGAGACAAAGCAGAGTTAGCACGCAAACATTGTACACTTGTTTTGTATGTGTGTATGTTGATGTGTGTAGATATATGGAATTGTATGGAGACGCTGTAGAAATAATTTCTCATGACATTATGACATTTTTGCCGGCATGGCTTCAACTCTCGAGAGTCAGAGTCCGGAAAAAATTCCGATTTTGTCGTAATCCTTATGTCATTTTTCTCTCTCTTTTTCTTCCAACTCCCTTCTTACTTGATCCTTCTCATAATAATATGAACTAACAATAAGTATTTATGTAACTACCAGACTATAAGAAGTTATCCGTATGTTTTGCTGAGCTCCCGATTACATGAAGAAAAAGTTTAAACTTGCATTTTTCTCAACCCAATGATGCTCAAGTTTTGAAGAATGTTCGTCTATGAATAATAATAATAATATGTTTGATGACGACGCAATTTTTCATATCTAAATGGTGGCATATTCTCCTTGTGACTCCATCTGGAAATCTGATCGAATGTAAGGAATGTCATAAAAAATATCAATGGTTTAGATTAAAGGATTGTAAAATTCTCTCATTTTCATATAGTCATTACATATATATAAGTGTGTACTGTGTAGGTATTTGTGTGTTTACTCTAAACGACTATCCAGTTATAGTTGAAATAATTACACTATTATACTTTTTATAAAAAAAGGTCATAACGAAAAAGGTAATGAAAAGGAGCGTTACATTTCATAATTTTTTTTCATGAAAACTTAACGTCTCTCTCTCTCTCTCTATGTATTTCTCTATTCTGTTCAAACTAACCAATTGAAAGTTATGGAGTGATTAAAAGTAATACTTTTTGATTTATCTAACTATTTATTGTCATTTTGTTGTATGATCTTGCAACATTTTGACGATGAAGACAGAAACAGGAGCCTCAAAAATTGTTTATACACAGTTGTTGTACGTAATAGTAATATATGTATGTCGCGTATTGTATTAAGATACGTCTATTTTTATACAAATAGAAAATTAGGTATATCTTGTCAATGTATGATGAAGTGGTGATTGGTTAAGGCGAAAGCGATGCGATTCGATGAGCTGTCAAGGATTAGTTCAATGACCAACATGCCACATTCTCTCTCCATATATAATATAATATTTTTTTATTTAGTTTAAACTTCATTCTTAATACTCGATGTCCGTCTCTTGTCCCATTTTTCATCATTTTTTTTGCCATTCCGCACACACTGTAATTTAGAAAATAAAAGAAAAAAAAACAAAGTTGAAACACTCTCTGATCGCAATTCCATATTGAAACTTTTTTTTTCTTCATGTATGTATATGTATACATAATAGGGACAACCTCGAAGACCCTCTCGTCTCGAAACGTAAACACTTTAATATTCATGAGATGCTACATCTAAATGTTTAATAACTTTTCAGTATATATAGCAAACGAATTTTTTTTTTTTTTTGCTTAAACTTTTTTAATTATGCATTCAGTATATTTAATAGATTTTTTAAAAGCGTCGATACAAATATACACGGGGAATAGTAAAATGTCACTTGGTCCTGGTGATGCCTTTTGTGGCTTCTATTTCGTACAAGAGTCTTTGAATATCTTGGATATTCTCACAAATTTTTTTAAACTTTCCAAGAACATGAACCCATTTAAATCCACAACTAGAAATCCTCTCAACGAAAATACATAATTACATTTTACGAAGTTCAGTAAGAATATTTTAAAGAAATTAAGGTATAGTCACAGAGGTTGCATGCTCAAGCTTCTCATAATGTCGAATGAACTTATTTCTCTTTCTTTTCTCTCTCTCTCTCTCTCTCTCTCTCTCTCTCTCTCTCTCTCTCAAGACTGCTGAAAAAAGCGAGAATGACAAATGAATATGAAAATCTGTGTAGTAATTAAAGAGGCGGTTTTTTTTTCTTAAAAAATCATGAAGCTTTCCATTAAATATGTAAATTCCGAGAAAGTATTATATATTGCAAAGATTCAATATTCAAAGTATCTTTTGTTAAAGTCAATGTGTGTGTGTGTGTGGATTTGAACTGGTTACATTTTGAATTCTGAGTGAAGTCATAAGTATTTGAGTATTTCGAGTTTAAATTATTTAAGTGAACTATACAGTAGAATGAGGTAAATATACGAGAAGCAATTTGGTAATGGTTCGTATACACAAAAAAAAAACATACATCACTGTATGGATAACATTATAGTTTTAATGGTTGAATGTTTGAGTTTTGAGCCATCATTATTACATGAATATGAAATTGGGTACGTTTTTCTTTGAGAAATCATGTATAATAAGCTGCTCGGGAAAAGAAAAAAGGAACAAGCAAAGTAAAGCAATGGAGAGTGAGTGTGAATGTTTTTGTACATACAAGCAGATACAGAGTTATGGGGTAAAATAGTGAAGAGCCCATTTGCACGGTAATGGGATGGGAAAACGAAGCACATTTTTTGGCTCACCTGAGGACACAAGGACGGAACACAAAGTCTAATAATAATAGGCAATAACTATAGAGAGAGAGTGAGAGAGAACAGGAGTACAAGTTTATATGAGCTACTTGTATGTTTATTAGATGTGCAAAGGTTCTTCTTTACGAGTGTGTACAAATTCATACCTACATGCATATCTATTTGATTTTGATGCAAAAGTAGAAGAAAAAAACTATCCATACAGAATTCAAAGTCTTTTGTAATTTCTAAAGAAGAAGGCTTATATTTTTCTAGAATATTTTGAAAAGCAAGAGCCAAGCAATTATTATTTATTGTTATTCTCCACTGGACGACGAGGAAGGGATGTGATGAAGATTGTTTTTTTTTTCTCTCTCTCTCTCTCTTTCTCTTCTTCCCGTTCCTGTAGTAGTTTCACAATTTCTTTTTCTAGTGTAGAAATTGTGTTTTTGTGTTGTGTAGATTCTTTTTTTTTTAGTGTAAAATTCCGTAGAGCCAATTTTTCCTACTTAAAAATACATTTATTTAAGTGACATGTAAATTGTGTGGGAAGAGACGAGGAGAGACGTCCAACCCCCCAACCTTTGTTGCCCTTTTGTGTGGTTATTTCGTCGGTTTTTCTCATCATTTTACGATGAAATTATGCAGCTTCGCGGGGAACAGACAATTTGGTCCTAATTTCTCATGGAGTAGTCCTCGTCGTCATTTCATTCACACTTGAATTCCAACTTTTTTTCCGTAATTTACATGTTGGACGTCTTTTTTCCCTTTTGCATCTTCTTCTTTTTCTCCTCGTTGTTGTTGTACTTTTTCCTACCCAAAGCTCGCAGCTCAGTTGAGAGAGAGCCAACAGAAGCGTGCCGAATTCTCCTGGTCGGTCGGTCGTCGGCTTTTACCTCATGGCGTTCCACGCTGTAGAATTAAGATATTGCCCCAGACTCTTGCTTTTTGTCCATTTTCCATCCTAACTCACAGAGTTTATTCCTATATTTGTACACACAATCTCTATTTGTATTCGCTATACACTACTATGTAGTTGTAAAATTTATAATGGGGAAAATTCGACTGTTCGCGCTGCTGTCTCATTATTCTATTGGGACAGTGTCTATTTGGGTTCAGCGTGCACATTTTCAAATTTACTTTTCGATCAGGCATGCTAATTTGCCACGGAAAGCAATCAATTTTGTACTCTGTAGTTTACACAATATATACTATACACACAAACACACAGAGTAACAACATATATGACTAAATTAGCTTCCAATTTCATGTATATTCAATTCTGAGAGCAGAACAAATTTTTTTTTTAAGTATTATTTTCAAGAAAATCTTTCAAACTTCTTTATTGTAAAGTGGCGTTTGGCCACGAAAAATCATGAGAAATGGGAGTCGAGCTACATGTTCAGTGTTTGCACGGTCAATTTTTATGAAGATGAGATTTTTGGTTGATCGTGTCCATTAGAGTCAAATGGAATAGAGAATGTAGTAAGTATTTGGGCAATAGCCTTGTCTTGAGCTTGTAAATCCCCCCGACGTGTATAATCAAGGTTAAAAATTTATGGGAATGAAGAAAGTAAATGGTTCTACTCAGTAGCCAAAAGCATGATGATGTTTTAATATTCAGCAATTTAATGTGATCTTTTCATAATGATTCTCAGCAGGAAAGCCGAGCCTGGAGATCCCTGGTATTCAACGGAACAACATCGAGAGTCCTGGACAGCCAACCAAGGTGGGAATATTATTTTTTCACTAGTATTATTTATTTATTTTTTCTCTCTTTTATTTCGTCTGACGAAGAAGAAAAAATATATTTTATCGTATATGAGTAGACTCACTACACTCATTATTATTTCAAGATAAAACTGAACTTGTATATTTGAATTATACTACACCGTTGATGTATGTAGTCTATGTAGTAATGTTTATGTTGTTATGTTGTGAATACTGTACATAATATAATGATGTGTGTTTGTGTGTACATATGAACAAGATGATCTTACAATTCTCTATGTCAGTGTCCTGTCCTTCTTATGTATTCATGTGTACTGTGTATATCATCGCTAAAGTCTTCTCTTTTTGTTTCACTCCGTGTTTAGTCTTGTAGTCTGAACAATCAGTGAAAACGCATATACATAGTGAAACATACAGAAAGATTTGCACGTTCACTCAAATCAAACATACGTAGGTAAATGTACATTTAATTGCATCTGTCTAAATTGCATTGTTTCTCTTGATTCCTTCCCTGTTCTCTCTAGTACGTACTTGAGTCTGTACGAATATGAATTTACACGAATCATTGTTTGCAACATCTTCAAACCATAATAATTTCCATTGTGACTCTCCCTGTGTGTGTATTTCTCATTCTCTCTGTGTCTGTCTCTGTCCATTCCCTATCCACGTAACTCTTTGCATTGGGTTATTTATGATACTTAGTTTTTAAAAAGTACCATGTGAGACTAGAAATATGTTATATTTAATGAAGTCTCTCTCTCTCAACTTTACCTTTGTATATGTTGATGCTTAGGATTACACTGTAGCAGTAGTATTACACTTTCAGTGTCTGTATACTGGTTCTAGATTGTTAAAGATTTATAGACAGAGAGAGAAAGAAAAGTTTTGTCAAGTACAGTTTGAACTAGAATAGTTAGAAAGGGCTTGTGTGTGGATTTTTATAGGAGATGGAGAGACAGAGAGAGAGAGAGAGAGATCAATTGTATAAAATATAAACTTGGAATTTGTAGTAGAGCGAGTCAGACTTGTGTGTGTATACCAGTAATTTTGCTTTTGTTGCCCGTCAAGATGCGACCAATAAATGCCGCCTTCACAATTAACTTCTATTTAGGAGTGCCAAGAAAAAGGTGTTCAAAGAATACTCATTTAGAATGACATGACATGCCGAGTGAGAGAGAGAGAGGCAGAGAGATAGAGAAGTGTATCAAATGTAAATGCATCATAGATACAAATATATATAGACAGAGATCTGTGTACAACTGTAAATGGAGAAGACTGCAAACTGGGAATGAAATGTACTGGACGAAACGAATGGATTGCTCAAAAGTTTGAGTGGAAGAAGAAGAAATGAAAAATGAAAAATCCACCTAGCATGTATTCTTTTGCAGCTGATAGTTGTTGGGTAAACTAGTTGGCTCGAGGCTAGAATATCGAAATACCCATTATATGCAAATGAGCTTTCTATTCTTTAATTTTTTCCCCTTTATTTCCCATCTCTCTCTCTCTCTCTCTCTCTTTCAATGTCTCACTGCTGTATCTTAGTACTTTTCCCCGTTATTTTTTTTTGTCTTTATTTTCTTTCTTTCTTGCTCAAGACGAAAAAAGGCCTTGTAGAGAGAAATGCAGATGGGTACTCTATTAGTTCTTACTTGTTACTCTACGTGAAAATCTGTTTCTTACTTCTTCTTCTTCTTGGTATTAATTTGGTGAAGCAACCACTACACGTTCGTATTCTTAGAATCTGTAGTAATCTATTCATACGTCATCGAATTTCTAATAATGTATTTTATTTTGACTCGAGTCTGAGTTTTATTTCTCTGTCTTTCTCTCCATCTCTTCTTCTCTTGTCTACCTATATATATACTAAATTACAAAATACTAAATACTCATTCCAGGATGAATAATACAGAGAGAACGAGAGATGCGTTGGAGAGTTGAAGCAATTTTTATTTTTACATAGCCCGTTTTAGGTAGTCACTCTCGGTTTGATTCTTGACTATAGTATATAGGTAGCTAATAGAAAATGGCTACACATATCGGGGAAGGGAATGAGGAGAGAGAGATTGTGCATACATAGTATTGAAGGCACGCTAGATTACATTCTGTATTTGAATGCATCTCACAGCTGGACATGTGATCAGGGAGACTCGGTTTTTTCTCTATTTTTCATTTGAGCGTGTACATGTATAGATATAGATTATGGTGAGATAGTTTATAGACGTGGAAATCTCACTTTAATACGGACAGAGCAGACACAATGACTACTTGGTATTTTATAAAGTATTTTGTCTACTTTATCTATTTGATTTCAACTCGATTCTTTGGCTTGACACTCTCTGACTTGGCCTTCTACTTCATTTTTCATGATTTGGTAAGCTCCATTGCTGTTCCTCCATTGAAATGAGCAAAACAGTTGAATTCCACCAAAGAGAGAGAGATTTGAGATTCTTGAGAGACGGAATTATGTACAGTATATATACATATATATGTTTACTCGAGTATGTAGAGAAAGAGATATATCATGAAATGAAATCAGGACAAACTATTATATTTTTTTCTCGTTTTTTCATTTCATACAGTTAAAAAAGTGGGGACACGACGAAGTAGGGAATTGTAATATGATAAGGAATTTTGATGAAGATTTATTTATACTTTGGAAACTTTTGTGGTGGTGCTGGTGTTACGTTTGCAATCCATGTAGATTGTAAAGAATTATAAGTATGTATGCAGAGTATGCAGTCTTATATATTACATAATCCATACGTATATAGAAAACTTCTGTAGATCCCGTAGATCCTGTCGAGAGATTCAGCACTTGTGATTTTGCTGAAGGAATAATATAAATAACAGAGATGTGAAATAGATTACCCTTTGAGATTTCACCCAAGTTGAATGGCAAATGTAGTTTTTTCCTCTCTCTCCCTCTACTTTCCAATTAGTCTCTTTCAGATTTTAGAAACATTCAGCATTGTTTTGAGCTCAAACCTGTGAATTGGCATCAACATTTGTTCTAACTCAACATTTTTTAATATATTTATCTTCTTCTTCTTCTCCCACTTCTTGATCCTATCACCGTATTTAATACAAAATCCATCTTTCCAGCTTTACTTTATCACATCATGACAGCTGAACTATTTCATTCATTTTTTTTCTTTCTTTCTACATTTCATTCTCATATTATTCTAGTCTTAAAAGAATCAGTCTTATTGTCAATCTGGGAAACGAGTAATTTTTTTAACGATTCCTTTCCTACATGTTTTAGACAACTGAGGTACTGGTACTGACTAAACCGACTCGCTTCTGTGTGTTGCCGTGTTTATTATTTATATAATGTGTTTGTTATAGGGAAAATTGTTAGTTTTCTGGATGATCATTTCCTCGACTTTCCTAGCAATTGTAACTTATGGAAATGGAGGTTAGGGGAATAATAATCTGTTAAATCTGTCTCCAAGTCATGTAACTTTGTCTCAAAATGTGTGTAAGCTTTGGAAAAGACAATGTATTAGAGGTTGGTACTTTGGCTTTGCTAAAGCTCCCGTCATAAAAAAAAATCTCCCTCTCTGCACCTGACGATACATTTGTCATACACTGAAAGAAAGAAAGAGAGAGAGAGGGAGAGAGAGTGAATGAGTGAGACAGACATGCACACACATACAAGAAGTAAAATCAAAAGAGAAGCGAATGAAACATGGAAAGTAACGAGAGGCTTTCCTTTCCGTTATATTGTATACAGAGTTTCCAAGGAAAGACAAAAACGTGAATCTATATATTATACTTTATACTTGATTCGATGCAAAACGCAATTATTTTTTTCCAAGTCGTAGTTTTCTACATTCTACAGAAAAAGATGGAGAGAGACGAGTGAAAGAGTGAGAGAGAGAGAGAGAGAAAAAGAGTATATAGACTAGGAAGAAACTAAAGCACATGTTGTTGTGCATATACACATTACACATGCACAAATATTTCTTAAATTCCATTTTCATTCGGCTTTGATGGTTTCTAAATTCGTTGTCTCTCTGTGTATTATGTATTTCAAGAATTTTAATTCTCTTCCCCCGTTGAACCCACAAACTTACACATAAATATTTTTTCGAGAATTGGGAAGGAAGGAATCTTAGATTTTTCATGAGGTCATGTGTCTTAATTAAAGACTTTTTTCTCTTGTCTCATACTACATGTAAGCTTTTATTCTACAGATACTTTCTGTATGCGTGTGTACGTATAAATGTTCGCTTTATGTCATGTATTTTGTACATTGTCTGTTCACATTGACTGAGATTCAAATTTATGGGTTTATCTGTGTGCAAGTAAATATTTTTGTAAAAGATTTGCTCACGATGAAATATAGAGGATTTTTTGGGAGCAAGACAGTTTTTATTCATACGATACGATATATTTTATTTTTATATACACGGATATTATTTATACACAACAAATTTATTTTTTTTTGAATTTTGTGTGGTATTTTCTTCATCTTTTTTTTCCTGTTTCTTGTAGATGATGTTGCCGGAGAATATGGCTCGACTCTTGGCTGCTATGCAGGAATCTGTCACAGCCGCGAGTGGTGGAAGTGTACATGCTGGCGGTGGAATAACGACGTCCAATCTGAACTGTAACAACAGCAACAGTGGCAGTCCTTCGAGTCTCAATTTGAATACGAACATAAATCCACTTAGCTATGGTATCAATAATCTTATTCAACAGCCTCAAGTTTCCTCAGGCTCAGCCAACAAGTCACAGCTCAATACTAATAATTTAAACAATAATAATAATAACAACAACAATAATAATAACAATAACAATAATAACAACAACAACAACAGTATTTTCCCTGGTCATGGACATCACCAGAGTCATCATAAGCAGGCCGGAAAGTCGGGCAAATCAACAGGTTGGTACAATTCTTTACTCATGCTCTATAAATGTATGTGTATGAAACGTGTTGCATCTACATGATTACGTTAGAATGAATGCAGGCCATTTGAGTCCCTCTCTATTTCTCTTTTCTCTCGGAAGTTTTTCATGTTATGCAGTACTTTGTGAGAGAAGAAGAATGTATTTCCTTCTTTTATTTTATTTTTTATGTCATTTCATGTATTTACATTCTCAGACCTATAGAAATTTAGTGTAAGTGAGAGAAAATATTTTTGTGATTTATGGCCCAATTCTTGCTCACACGATTAAAGATTAAAGGGTTCCGTTCTGTACATTGTGTGTAATATTATCCTTCAATGTTGTGTGTGTGTTCATATTTTAAGCTGGAAACGGTTAAAAAATATATGAAAATAATTCAATAATATTGTGTGTACTTTGCCTTTTCAATGTTGAAACTTTAAAAGTTTCATATTACATTTCTTTGGGGAAAAATCCTGAACATGGTCGTCTTTTTCCTCTCTATTTCTCCTAGACCAAAATCTTGATGAATCTAAACATTTGACTGCTTATTTATACAGTTTATGTCTCTATTTCTTGTGTGTGACCCCAATTTCGATTCCAATTCCAAGTTGGAATTGTGAATTTCTTTTGTGTGAAAAAAACCTAAAAGAGTAAGTACTAGTAAATTTATAATAATGTGTTCCCTCAGTTTATGGTATAAATATTGGGCGTTGAAAACTGTATAAAACTCTGTCTCTTTATATGTGATAAGGGAGAAGGGGGGAGAGAGACGTTTGTAGCGGGATTTCATTATTATTTGTCCTTAATTTATGGGCCGAGAGAAAACCCCTTTTTTCACTCGCTCTCTCTCTCTCTCACTCTGTCGATTCTGTGGAAAAAGAGTTCATCGTTGGTCCACACACACAAAGCTATATTATGAGTTATTATGTATGATTTTGATGTCGTTTTCTTCCATTTCTTTTTCCTTCCTTTTCCCCCCCGAACAACTATTTAAACAATATTTTTTATATCAACTCGATTCAATTTAGAAAACCCTTTTTTCTCAATTCAAAGATTCTTCCAGTGAAGAATGATGTAGAATGTGTACCATTATTATTATTATAGGTAGCTAAAGGTAAATAAGCATGTACACCGAGTACATTTATGTATTTACTGTAGTTTTCATAGATGAGTTTTAACTCTCCCGAGCTTTTACTCTTTGAGGACGGTGATGGTGCACCATCCCAATGTATTTTTTGCGCTGGACTTTTGATGTAGAAAAGAATATAGAAAAGGAGAGAGAGAGAGAGAGAGAGAGAGAGAGAGAACTCATCAACCCTTTAATATCAAAAACCTTGAGGTCTCTCCCTCCCTCTCTCTCTCTTCTTCTTTTTCTGTGTACTTTACTTATACTTTTCGAAGAAAGGAATTGGTTTTTATTTCCATTTTAATACTATTTCTTATGGCTATTTGACTGGCTACCTTCTTTCCACCTTTTTGTGAGTTCCTCTTTTTTGGATGTGTGTGTTTACTCATCATCGGTTTTCATGGGAGTTTTTCGTAGTGGCAACGGCCAGAGAGATGCTCAAGAAACCAAAAGGCTTTAGTTATTTAACCACCAGCTATGTGTACTCACATCATGTGAGTCACATGTATACATACTTTGGAATGGAGATTCAAGGCAAGCAGTGCGGAGAGAGAATAAGGAAATTGATATATAAGACCAAAAAATATATATTATAAAATGTAATAAAAAAAATGTATGAGGGAAAAAGCAGCACAGAGTGTCGCATTGGTTGAGTTGAAGCTCACGATCAGAGTAAAGGGTTATATCGTTCAATTCTCTCTCTCTCTTTTACCTACCGTTCAACATGGTACTTCAGTGGGTTCTCTCACTCTCACTCGCTCTCTCCCTGTTCTTGTACTGCTTAATATAATCTATACAACGAAGCGTATGTTCTGCCTTGCAATGCAGCTGTTCTTTACTCAAATATTTACTCCAGAAATTCGATTCTATCGGCGAGAGAATTTTTTATAAGCGCGTATTAATAAAAAAGGGTTGAGCACCATGGACTTAGCTGAGAGAGGAAAGAGAATATGTCTTTCTGAAAGTTTCTTACGACGCCCAAAGTAATATTATTTGTAAAGTTTTTTCCTCTGGCATTAGCTTTCGTATATATATAGAATATATAGACATCAGCGCAGCAGTTCTTGTATTTGTACTTTCACAACACACATTGTTGAGAAAAGTGTAGTTACATACGGTCCTACAGTATTTTTGTACGTTTCGATAAACGGGGTAAAAAAAATCTTCTCCCTTTGAAAAATGAAAATACTTGTACTCTCTGTTGCTTCTGCTTTGTTGGAAAACTTGAGAGAGAGAGAAATGAATTGTACTTCATATTGAACGTGAAGTCTTGCTGAAGAGGAGATGATTGATGATATTTTATGTATTTTTTCTCAACCATGAATTCAATTTGTGCGAAGCATTTCTTCATATTCCTCATCAGGGTTTTTTTATTTATTTTTTTTGTAATAATTCCAAAATTATTTTTAATCATTTATGTATACCTTTTGAAAACATAAATGTTTGTATATCCATTCCGTTTTTTTAAATGTCAAATTTCAGATTTTAATGAAATATTATGTATTTTCCAAATCATTAAGTGATTGACATTTACAATTTCACAGTCGTGTTTTTTTTTTTGACGAAGAAAAATCTAATTATAGTATAATATACACACTGTGAAATTGTAGTGGATGAGAAGAATTTGTAGAATATTAATAAGGATCCGTACAGTGTATAAAATAAAACAGCAAATCACACAATTAGCTGGAGCAGCAGCACAAAATATTTCTATTACCATTACATTTCCTTTCCTTAAGTTACAAAGTAAGCAAAAAAAGGGAAAAGAGAGTCGTGTTGTGTACAATGTCTGGTGTGGTGTAGGAAAGTAAAAGTGTTCAAAAGCATGTGCCCATGACAAACAATACTTCTTGATTCTTTTTCCGTATCCTCACTCACAATCCTCTTGAAATGTAGAATTTTTTAACAGTAAAAAAGGTAGGAAAAAAGGAAATAAGGTATTACAGACTAATCAATCTTAGTGTAAACAAGTAGCTATTGATAAGGTTTCGAGTGGAGTCTCCAATAATAATGTGGTGAGCAGAGAAGAGATTAGATTACCCGTATGAGCTTGTGTTATTATACATTATATAATATCTACTTTACGGGGTAAACTCGAGTGAATTGTATTCATCCGAGTCCCTTTTGTCATGTAGTCTGTATATTATATGAACATGTCTATAGGGAAATGGTTAGTAAAGGTCAAAGAGGGGGCTCAACACGCCTCTACACAATACAATTGTTTTCCAGCTTTTTGGATTTGTATTTTCCCTTTTTTTCTCCTCCTTTTAAATATATGTATCCATCTATAAATATATACTGATATAAATATATTTACCTCTGTAGTATATACAGTCAACGAGAAAAAGAGAATTTTAAATGGCTCGAGTGTCTCTTACAATTTTACTCGTGAATGGACTCATTGGAGTTATGTACTACGTTAACGTGTACTGATGTACGATTTAGATATACATACTTTTATGCATAACAAGAGGCTTATACCATTATACCTATCCACATCCACCTCTCTTTTTTTATTTGTTCATGCCAACGCAATGGTTTCTAATCTAAAAATCCAAAGTTTCCTACACACAACCGATCAGATGAACATACAAATACATATACTTGTACTTGTAAAGGTGTCAAACTTAATCTGTGATAAAAATTAAAGCCCAAAAAAGAAATCCCGGAAATCTTTAGAAATTTATGTATACATTTTATTTTGGTCCTACGTTAAATAAATGGAAAAAAAATGAATTCCCAGTTATATTTGAATGAATGAATGATGAGGATGTGTGCACTTTTGGGTTTATTTTTAAACATTTTAGTTTTGAAAAGTTAAAATATTCCAATTGCATTTAAAATGTTGTTTATTTTTTACTAATAGGACGAGGATTGACATCCTTCCCTGTGATACGTGAAGGTCTATTAGGGAAGGGATCCGGTCCAGTCGATTACACGAGATACGTCCGAAGATATTCAAACTCATCCGAGTGCGGGCATCGTGAGTGATTTTGTTATTTTTCATATAGCAACTGTATCTCTCATATACAACCGTGAAATGTTTTGCCATACATTTGAGTGGATTTTAATGGTTTTTCTTCACTTGTGTCAAATTTTAGAACAATGTCGAGAGTTGAATTACCGGGAACATTTCCATTGTCTAGACTGTGGTGAAGGCTCACGTGTCTTTGTGAAGAAAGAGGAAATGATACGACATTTCAAGTGGCATAAGAAGAGAGATGAATCTCTCCAACATGGATTTATGCGGTATGACAAACCTCATGTTTTTTTTTCTCTCTCTCTCTCTCTCTCTCTTTTGCTTTTTTGTTTTGATTTTTAGTTTGCCATGAATAATTCATGATCCGTTATGTAAGTAATTGAGTATGTGCCTGTAAATGTTGATAATGCATTTGGATGATAAACATTCGATTACAATAAATATAAATTAATAAATTTTTGCACTTTTTGTTTTTTCTTTTTGTTTTAGATACTCCCCAATGGATGACTGCTCAGATCGTTTTCGCAATTGCACGCATAATCGTAAGCAGACGCATTATCATTGTCTTCAGGTGAGAAAAATACCTATCCTTTATAGTAGTTTGTAGTCATACATATGTATATATGAATACTGAATAGTAATAATTTTTTCATGAACAATCAACAAACAGTTGTCGCCGTTTCCTTAGGCTAGGGCGGTCACACGTTGACTATACATGCACATTTTTTGAGTATTCCATCTATGTGGATACTGTACGTGTGTGTATCCACATACTTGACTACTATTACCTATGAAGGCATTTTAACGTAAATTATTTTTTCTGACTGCCGTTTCTTTTTATGATTAGCAGATAATAATGACAATAATAACAGTATGTAACTATATATTATAGTATTATAGTACTCGGGATACACACTTCTGTTTCAGTTCATATCCACGATGAGATGAGATTTCTTCATTACGTTATGACGAATAGGTAGGCGACTAGTCTGTAAGTAAGGAGTCCTTACTAAGGACAATGTACAATGGAAGAAATTGTTCTGGTTCTCTTTGGAAAAAAAGCTAAAATAATATAAAATGAATTACTCGCATTGCATTGCATTGCTAATTTACTCGCTCACTGTTCACCAGAAGAATTTGAATTAATTAATCATAGAAAATTAGGCTGAGAGATTTAATGTTTTCTCGAGAAATGTTTTGTAAACTCATTGTCCGCTTGTGTTGTTTTTTGTAGTCTCTCCATATACACACTACTTGGGTGTAGAATACTTGAAGGATAATGAACTAAACATTTTCTTTGTATATATTGGAATTTCTTTTTTATATTTGTCCAATTCATTCACTAAACTTGTACATGTCTACAGTCTTTTTTTTCCATTGTTTCGATTGCAAAGGCAATTCTTAGAGCTGACTAGTTAAATATTATAGGAAAAAAGAGTATAATTGTACGCATATGCCTTAGCAAATCCAACTGATTTAAAATAATGGGGTGTTGAGAAAAAAATGTCTAATTGACGAAAATAATGATGCAACGTGTATGCAGAAGTGATTAATCAAGGGCTTTCATTTATTTTTACACTCTCATTCAACCAAGTTTAAACTATTGTAAGAAAATGGTCCAAAACTTGCGTAAACTTGGCTTTTTCATCAGTTTGTTTTTCAGTTTTTTTTATACCAAAAAATAAAATTCTTGTTTTTGCAGGATGGATGTGAGAAGGTTTATATAAGTACTTCTGATGTACAAATGCATGCCAACTACCATAGAAAAGATAGTGCAATCATCCAAGAAGGATTCCAAAGATTTCGGGCTGCAGAAGATTGCGGAGCGGACCACTGCAGTTTTAGACATCAACGAACAACTCATTTTCACTGTCGGAGAGCGTCCTGCTCTTACACTTTCAAGAACAAAGCCGACATGGGTAAGAAATTATTTATAATATTTATGTAGAATGTCATCATTCAACCACTCTGCAGTAGTTCCTTGTATAGTTTTCTCGTTTTCCCTTGTAGCATTCTAGCTTGTTTGTGATTTCCCTACGTACTTACTCTTTTTTTCTACAGTCTTGGAAATCACGTCGTCGTAAATATATTTTTACATAATGTCTATCTGCACAGTATGCTATTGCAGATACATATTTATTTATTCGGTATTCATTCAGCATGAGATTTGTTTTTGTGACTCGAGTTGTGTCGAAAAGGATGATTTTTCAAAGTGTTCAGAGCTGGGGATACATTATATGTAGAATTTTTGTGACTGCTTGCATAAAAATTCATAATATAATTGTGGGGTGGTTATGCTTTATACATATACTTGCCTGTATTTTTGTGAGGGCTTAAGTATGTTGTAATTTATTACTGTGTGTGTATGGGTCTCATAATATGTTGTTGAGAAAAGAGTCTTGCAAAAAAAAAGTAACTCAATCCTGTTTTTTCTATCTCTCTCTCTCTCTCTTTCCCATTTCTCTACTGTTAGTAGTGTATATGCTTTCTTTCTTAAGGGGGTTCTGATGATTTGATGTTAGTTTGAAAACATATCATATCGTGTATTTCCTCATTCGTTTTGACAATTTTTCATCATTCTCATCTCTTTTTTTCGGTTTTTTTTTTTGAGCAGAGAAGCACAAATCCTACCACATAAAGGATGAGCAGCTCAACCGTGACGGCTTCAAGAAATTTATGAAATGCGAGGTAATTTGTTTTTCATTATTTTATGCCTTTAATACATTACTAATTCATATAATGGTCCATAATTGATATAAGACTGTTCAATTGCTCAAACTAAATTCAATTAAGTTAATCAGTGCCGAAATCCCCATATATACTTAACGTTAACACCATGTTAAAATTCGGCCCAATACTATATTGGGCCGAATACTACATTGAAAATGCACTCGCGAAAGTACGTACCAAGAGATTTTTTTTTGTGTGGTTAACCCTTTTCTTGTTTAAATTTATAGGCCTGTCACTACGCCAATTGTCGTTTTTCGCGTGTCTGCAATCATATTCATTGCATTCGTGAGGGCTGCAAGTAAGTAACTACACACACTACCACACAACCATTGCTTTTTTTTGGAATACAATGTTTTTAATACTTTTATTCTGTATTCTAGCTACGTCCTTCATTCCAGTGGACAACTCTACTCGCATAAGGTGAGTTTTCTTAATACAAAATACGAGAATACGATATGCATGTATTATATTTGCAAGTTCCTGTAGTGAGATGTATTGGACAATGTGCTCTCCTGGTTTCCACATGTATAATACATGATTGTAATGTACGGGGTAGAAACATGCATAAATGTCTAGTTGAAGAGTACACATAGGCAAAGTGTAGGTAACAAGATACAACACTTTGAGATAAGTGGCCATATAGAATAACTTCATTCCCCACCTCTAATTTATATTGATTCAGCATTTCAATCCTCCTACAACAAATCGTCATATTGTTGTTTTTTTGTTCATTGTTATTTGAGACGATTTACCCCCTTCAACTTTTCAAATACATAATAATATTGGATATGTTTGAATTCTTTTGTGATTGAGATTGAAATATGTATATGTCACTTGATCACAAATGCTCAAATGTTTAGTCAGGTCAATTCTTTCCATCAACTTGTTTTCTTTTCATTAAACGAATGATTGAATGTTGTTGTTGTTTTTTTTTTTTTTTTTTTATATTCATTTGAGAAAAAGTTTTTTCTTTGAACTGAACTAAATCTCATCATAACTCCATATGATTGCTTTTTGCATTATCTATTATATTTTATCCCTTTTGAACAAAGTGAAGAGAAACAAAGGAGGGAAATTAGGCAAATTTTTTTTATACGAAAAAACTTTAAAAGGGATGAGTTGGTTCTTAAAAGTAAAAAGTTTCTCGATGTTACACGTAGTAGGAAAATATTATTGCATATGCCTATAGATAAATACATGCATATATGATTTTGTAAATGATTTGTCAGTCGTAATTTGTAATACATGAGCTCCAGATAAGGAGTTTTCCATTCTCTACTCAAATCTTGTTTTTATAGCAACTTGTTGCTCGTTCATCCAAGTTCTGGCCTTAACTACTTTTTTTTTGTTTTCGACAAAATAATTGATTCTGATTCTGAACATTATTTTTCCAGTTTGATCTTTTATATCTACATACTGCTACTACTACTTCTACTTGTAAAGAAATGTGCAGTTCAAAAGCATTTTTTTCCCTTCACATTCTAGACGGGTTTTTTTTTTTTTGTGAAGTGAAATTTAGTAAATTTACATGGTGATAGAATGTAGTAATTACAGAAAAGGTCGACTCATGACTGACTACCTATGACTCATTACGAGGTAATCAGTAAGATAATTAATAAATGTGTATGATGTCATGATTAAATAGCGTAAACATGAACGACGGGACTCGGAGTTGGCCTACCGTAAATTCAAGTTGGCTCAAAGTGTGATGAGGGGTACTTTTGGAGCGGAACTATCAGCATTGAATATGAATGACTCTTTCATGAATGCCAGTAAATCCGAAGAGAATAGTCGCTCGTCCAATAATGATCATGGTGACTTGGACTCGGAGGAAATGTTGAAGAAATTTGTGCAGCCGTGTAAATGTGACGTGAGTGAAGACGAGCACTTTCACTGCAAAGTTGACTGTTGTACAAATATACTTTTGGGGTAATTTACGTTTTTTTCTTACTTTCTCTACATAATGTATTTGTTTCCAGAATTTTTTCCTCGTTTTGTTTTTTTTTTTTTTTTAAGTTTCTTTCAAGGAAATATTTACTTAGTATTACATGATAATTAATTGAATTTTTTATTTTCTGTACAGAAGTTCTGAGGGTGCTTCTGAGCACAGTCGAAATCACGAACTTGAAGATCGAATTTCATCTTTAGCTTTTTTTACCGTTGATCCTGCCAATTTCGATGCACAAGACTCAACGATCCCGTGCATATCAGCCAAGTGTCCTTTCCAAACGAGGGAGAAGCACTATCATTGTTTATGGGTATGTGAAGAAAACAAGAGTGTCATAAAATTCTAGTGGTATTTTTCGCTTCTACCCTAAACTCTTGCTTCCATATTTATTTGTACACACACACTGTGTTTGTGTGTATGAAAAACTTATAGTATGAGTTTAAAACTAGATTCACGTGTGGTAATAAAAACTGAGATTTCAGTAAACGATTATTTATATGGTTTACATTTATTTATTTTTCATCATTTCAGGACGGTTGCAGTGAAATCATTCTGAGTACAGACGAACCTTTCAAACGGCTTGAACATTTCAAAGCCCACGAATATACTCAAAAATTAGATTTGACCGACAAGTGTGACAGTTTAGATGGATTCTTTCGACGAAAAAGAGGGAGACCGCCAAAGAATAGGATTATTGAGGTAATAAAATTCCTTAAAATTTATATATATATATTTGTTTAAATCAAATTGTCTAGTTGATATCTGTCTGTACGTACTACGTACTCGTCAGCTAGCTCACTTTGTTTTTTTTCTTCTTTGTGTACGTACGTACGAGTCGAAAGTATTTTTATTGTTATCATTACATTTTATTGTAAGATATTTTGTGTATACTATGATTATTATTGTAAAATCAGGTTTCTTCTGGAGGAGCAAATGAAGCCATTTTTACCAGTTTTAAGTTACCGAAGCCGATGTTTGGTAGTATAGCTTTGGGCAGTACAGATGTATCAGATAATGATGTAAAGGTAAATGTAAATATTTATCAAAATTCAATTTTTGATTGATCTGTCTATTATCTATTGTTTTTTTTCTGTTGTATTTTATTTTTCAAATGATGCGTCGAAAACAAATGGAAAATTACTTATTACAAATTAAAAATGGCTTCGCTAACTTCACAAGTTACATGACATTTATCGTGTTACCGAAATAGAATGAAATGATAGGAATAGAAACCGAGACTAAAAAATATTTGTAAAATTTTATAAATCAAATAGTTTCTTTTTTATACAAGCGTGTCTTTCATTTATTTTTTTGAATTTATTATCAGGATCCCATTGGGTTTTCATCGTATCCGGAAGGAACCAACTGCCCGGACAATTCGTGCTCATTCAATACGTCCTCAACATGTCATTACCATTGTGGTCACCCACGGTGTCATTTCTCTGTAGCAGATGTGCACAAGTTATCACTTCATTTGCGGGATTTCCACACTAATGTTGATATATTGGATGGATATGCTTATTTCGATCGAAATTCGGATTGTAAGGAAAGTAATTGCGAATTCAATGGAGTCTCTGAACATTTCCATTGTAGTCGGGATGGTCACGGTTTTCTACGGTATACGGCCATGATTGCTCATGAATCCGAGTATCATGAGAGCAAGTCAAATGGAAGCAGTGATGATGAAGATAGGCAGTGGACTAATCAAAGTAAGTCTGAGAATTTGAATTTCGACTAAAACAAGCATAGGTAAATGACGTTTATTATTAAACGTTGCCTTCCCTATATATATGAACGGTTATCAATAACTTTAGTCACTTTTTTTACAGTTGTTAAGGCGAGCGGCACATTTTATCCACTTGCTACAATTCAAAGAAAAACCAATAGTAGTAATCCAATGGATTTATCCAGTCCCAATGGAATTTCTGATACACAGGGTATGTTCATATTTTAAAAGGTTACGAGTTATTAGTATAATCTACTTAAAAGGATTTGGACTTACTGGTCTTAGTAATTTTTTTTTAAAGATAAACGTAGATTATAAGAGATACATTTTTAGAAATATGAAATTAAGCAATAATAACGGTGGCTTTGCATTTTCATGGGATATTTACAGAATCGAAACCAATCACAGATCATTCACTCAGTCGAATCCTTCAGTTACCATCGCCAGACTCTGGAGAAACCCAATTCGGTCCAGATATTGCGTGTGGACGACCATTTTGCAAATTAAAGCGGAAAAATCATTTTCATTGTCATCTATGCAATCAAGTACGTTTTTTTCAAATTTTCGTACAATAATCAAATAATGAATGTGCATGTAAAATTGAATATTCTTATAGCAAATATACAAGTCATGTTGATAGAACTAACTTCCAGTCTTCCGGATACTTATAATTATCGTTATTTGTGTACTATATAGGCATTCTCAGAGCTAGAGAAACTTCGTCCACACGTGTTGAAACACAGCAATTTTTCCCCATTGAAAATAAATAACGAGTCAGAAGATCAGTCAACAGACGAGGACTCGAAAAATGATTCAGATGAACAGTCTGAATTGAAACTATTTTCAAAGATAAAGGATGAGAATACACCTGGTCCTGGCAAACTTGAATCCCCATCAACATCCTTCTCACCAGCATCAATACAGAATTTCCTCGGAGGATATCATGGCTCCCATTCACCATATTTATTTCTTCAACAAAATCCTTTAACTTCATTGTATGCAGGAATGATGTTTGGTGGGGCAGCCGCTGGATTTCCTCCTGGAGCTGGAGTCCTTACAAACCCATCAACTCCGCCATCAATAAATGTGCCCGTACCAAGTACGAATGGAAGTAGTGTTGTTGGGATCGTTGGAAGTGGTGGGAACGGTCTTGAGTCTGGTTCACCATTGCAAATAACTCCAACCGTTCTGCAAATTCCAAATAAAAATAAACGACCACCGAGTGCTTCGTCTTCATCCCCCTCATCCCCACCAGATAATAAGAAACAACGGCTTCAAATGAGAATTTTAAAAGATGAGCCAGTTCCTGATGGCTACATTCGATTTCGATTCAACGAAGACTGTGCTTACGTCCATTGTGGATACAGAGAACATCAAACACATTTCCATTGTACCAGAGAAGATTGTGGTTATAGCTTTTGTGACAAGACTCGATTTGTTCAACATACTGCGAGACATGAACGGCTTGATACTCTCATGGGTGGTGATTTCAAACAGTATCGAGCTAATATTTCTTGTGGCAGACCCAACTGCTCTTACGTACCTAATGTTGGTAAGAATGAAATGCGATAATTTGTTTTGACATTTAATTGTGTTGAGGTTTCTATAAATTTTGTATAAGAAAATTCATCCCTTTAATCTGGATCTTTTTTCTTCAAATCTGTTTAGGAGCTGCTCAAGGTCAAAATAAAGCGTCACATTTCCATTGCTCCAAATGTGACTTTGTTTGTACGGATACAAATAAGGTCGTAGCGCATCGAAGACAGCATCAGAAACTAGATTCCATCATGGCTGCTGGCTTTGAAAAATTTACCCCGTCTCAACATTGTCATGTAAGTGTTTTGTTTTCTTTTGTTTTTTCAAGCTCACACGAGAAGTATCGTCCTATAGTTGAACTTAATTTTTAATCAGTTTTTTATTTGGTATAATTTTGATTTGCAGATAGAGGCTTGTATTCATGCTCAAAAGCAGACTCACTACCATTGTCTAAAGTGTAGCTATGCAGTGCTGGGACTGTCCCAAATGAGTGCTCACAAGTACCGACATGTGGATTGAAAACCAGTGAATAATTAATTATAGTAATGATAATAAGTCCAATTTTTTCAAGACAAAAACATAAAAAACTTTCACTATATTGTTCTAACTGTTAGGCCTTTGAAAATGCCTTCTTCATTATTTTGTGCCTTAAAGACTATACGAGAGAAATTTAGTTACTATGACATTATATGACACACTGTGTAGTCTGAAATCCTAACAATAATATTAATATTGAATTATCTCTATCATAGCATAGGGAATATTTATACAGCTATACTGTACTATATACTAGTGTTAAAGCTTTACTTTTTATTAAAATGACAAAAAAGTATTCGTAAAATTAAAATATAGATGTATAGAATAAAATTATTTTACCAGTGGATGAAGCTTACACTCTGTGTACGTTCCACACTCACACCATGGATTGCTAATAATAAATAAATGCTAGCTATAATATTATACAACTTGTACACGTTCTATTGTGATAAGGTATATATGTAATATGAATCAGAGCAAAAAGCTATAAATGCTGTCTAGTTTTTTTAGAAATATTTACAAAAATTATATTGTAATAAGAAAAAGTTCTAATATACACACCATTTAGTATGTACATGGGAGCAATTCTTAAATGGGATCAAATTAAGTGCCATTGATTGACGAACATTAAACTATATTGCTCCTGATAAGCAATAACAATATCAATCTCATAATGATAGACGAAGGAAATAGAATTCATCTAAAACAATATCAGTAGTGTAGTATGAAGGCTTCATTTCAGGCTTACTATATAGTTTCATCGTCACATGAGTTGCAATAATCTGCCTATACACGTGAGAGCTACAATAATAATTATATTTATCATAATAATTATGTATTCAAATTTTTTTAAATTTGTATATGATTATTGGACTTGTATGCTGTGCCAAATATAGTATTTGTAATTTGTTTCTATTTGTTTGGCCAATTCGTATCGTAAAAGTAAAGCTTTTTTACTTTGTAAACACACATCTATATAGTAAATCTAAGTAAATTATCAAATAGTAGCCAAAGGAATATTGAAAGAAAATTGGAAATATTAGAAATATACATATATTACCAAATATACAATGCAAATACATTAGGAGAAGACAACTGGTTAAATTTTGAAGCAACGAATAATTATTATATAGGGAAATTGTAGAAAAATCTAATTAATTCTTATTATTATTATTAATGCAATGATAAAGTTGAAAATTGAAACCTAGTCAAGCTTCAATATGCATGATATGAATTGACTGTACTCTCATGTAAAAAAGAACGTTTTTAATTTATTACAAATAATGCATGTCTTCACTGCTGAAGACTCTTCAGTTCCAGTTCTGTTCAGTCTCATACATTATGATTGTACCAGTATGAAAAAAATGACAGTGTCATTGTTGTAGTGTATTCCTTTTCTATAGTATTTTAGTATTAAAAAGAAAAAACTACAAACCTATACAAACATAATTATAATTCTATTCCCAGCTTATTTTACAACGTATAACAGGTAGTCGTCTGTAAAGATCAGTTGAAATGATAGTTGTATGATTGTGTACAGTGAATTAACAAAGAACAGTATTGTAGTCATCAAAATGTAAAAGAAGTTACTTTTTTTGGTTTAAGACGAAAAGAGTTTCCGAAAATCTCAGAATTTCCTGTGCCATATATTTAGTGTTCTAAAGCAATGCTATAAAATATAATCACAATAATTATTTGTATTTGGCTTGTTTTGGCATTCACGGAATATAATTTTTCAGCATAATAATTTTACAAAATAATTTATTGAAAAAGTTTTTTGTTCTCGTCTTTTTTCTGACTATACTCGCTATAGGAATACACTTACATTGTAGTAATAAGTAACCAAGTGATGTACAACATATGTTGATTGATACAAAACTCTGGAAAATGCAACGAAAACCCGGTGAAATTGTAAATAAGACATACAAATATACATGTAGCTTTAAAATGTAAGCTCTATAACATAATTAATTGTATTATTATCACTATTATTGCTACATTTACTTACGATCGTTATAGTTGAAGTAAAATCTCAAACGACAGCTTATCGGAATAGTGTTTTCATTTGTCGACACACTACAAAAAAACAATGTGTAGCATAATACTTATAAAAAAACATTAATTAATAATGGTTATGCAATGAGCACACTGTATACAACATGATTTACACAAGACAAAACTGTGTCATACATAAATTTTTGTTAATTATTGTTGTAATATAAAATCAAAAGGCTTTACATTAAACTTTAAGTTGATTATTTTCTAGCCATAGTTTATAGTGATAAGAAATTATTGTAATTTTTCCAAATAGGTATACACACATCAGTTTTTTTTACAAAGTTTGGAACCATTCAGGGTGTTGTTATAATTAAGTTGAGTTTATTTATATCTTATTTTACCCCTTTTTTGAAAATCTGCTCAGCGTATAGTGATAATATGTTTAGAGTTAACATGTTAAACTACGTACAATATATAATGCATTAAAATGTAGTATATTTAACGGAAATTAAATGGTGTGTTTATCCAAAAAAATAAAACTTGGTGAAAAAGTATACGGTTGATGAAACAACAACAGCGTACACAATGAGAAAGTAAAACTTTAGTTCTATAGAATTGAATTGAAAATGTCCCGTAGAAATACTGAAAAATATCAAAGGGATTCATGTAGAAGAAAAATCTTGTGAACGCTTGTGATGAAACCCATGTGATTTTACTTAGAGAAATTAAAAATTCTTTATCACTAATTAATTATTACTATTATTATTATGATGTAGGAAGTTGTACCACAGATGGAAAAAGAAAACTCTGTCGGGAAACTAAAACTCATAATTTTTTCTGAAGCTTTACTAAACAACAAACCCAGTAAAAGTTTTTTAGTTGAATTAGAATCAAGTGATTTTTTGTAGACCAAAGGGAGGGCATTGAAAATATATACCGTTTTATTTTCAAGATCGCATGACATCCAGAAGAGTCCTCAAGTTCAATTAGTTCCAAAAATAAATTTAGTTTGCTTTAATCCATAAAGAACAATTTAACGGTACGTAATTAGACAATAGCTGTAAAAAATATATTGTTTATCCAGAGAGATAATTCGTAATGAAAGTTACATTTAAGTGTGGTTTTGTTTTCAGTGACTTCAATGAAATGTGTATAAAATTTTTCTTTCAATTTTTATGTCATCGTTATATTGTATAATATTGTATTATTCTTAGTTTATCTTGGCTCAGCGACAAAAAAAGACAGAAAATAAATTTTTATTATTACTATATGAAATTCAGCTAGTTAGTGGGACTAGAGTTAAAGTTTTTGTTTATTAATAATGAAACTATTCTTTCGTAATTATTATTGAGATTCCCAAACGGCGATTCATTAACACTTGTAAATATTTTATTCAAAATCGTTTCCGAGTTTAAATTTTCTTTGCACGGTAAAAAAGCCACCACATGAAAACAAACAGTTTTTAATTCTTATAATTATTTCATTATTATTTATTTCTCATTCCTTTTTTGAAGGTTGTTGTTGTTGTTTAGTTTTAAGTAAATTCTCAGTCTGAGAATACGTCAAAAAGGAAAACATGTTCGTTTTTTTAAAAATATTTGCAACGAATTATACTGTTGTTTTAATTATTGTCATGATTAGACTTGGTTGTAAGATGTTTTTCTTTGTGTATTATATAATTCATGAGCAACATACATATTTAAAGCTGCAAATGTGTGTGCTGTCGTGTGTATTATTAATTATAATGACTTTATTAGTTTTAAACAAGTTTCTATTCACTACATAACATAGGTATATCAATATATATATACAGATGATAGTTGTTTATTAGTGAAAAAGCATCGAAAGACAGTGAAAGTTATGTAGCAGAAAAACTTATTGACACATTCCTTGTAGAAGAAAGACAAGTGAGTTTAATGACCAAATGAAAAGACAAGGTATAATAATAAAGATATACATAGTATAATTTATAGAAATATAATGATATACAACTACAAGCTTTTTTTAAATACTTTCATTAATATATTTACCAGTAAAATTAAGTAAGTAATTTTACGTTTTACTTACATATGCAGCGATTTTCAACAAAAAATGTATAGTATTAAATTTACAATTATTAGTTTATAATCTATAGCTTTTAGGTTTACTACTAAGTTGTTAGTACATACACGAGTCGAATCGTGCGTAGTATAATTAAGCAAATAAATAAGTAAGTACATGCGATTTTTTTTAAATAATGAAATGAAATGATAAATATTCGAACGTCGTACTGTATAGGGACACAATGATAAAAAAAATAATACCAGAAGAAGAGCCCTAGTAGTTGATAATTATTGTAATACCATGTAGCTCTTATTAATTAGAGATGGAATTTATAACGTGAGATTGTAATTGTACAACAAAGTTTTCCCTATTACTGAGAATAGTTATAGGCATATATGCAATGGTGACTTTTTTTTGTGTGTGGATATTTAAAATGAGTGTGTATACATACACAGAAATGTCTGATCAAGTGAATTCACAAGCCTGTAATAATAGTAACAATTAATTATACTATTTATATTTATATTACGTATTTATAGATATATATATATATATATCTATATACATAAAGAAATCAATCAATCAAGTGCTGAACAAAAAAATAAAAATGTTGACAAACTATGATGTTCGACAGAAAATCCACTTTAAAAGTAAGTTGCTATATATATGTGTATCGTTTGAGTTGTACAATTTGTATGTACATTGTACATATTTAATTGTATTGTATTGTCAAAATAAATTATGAAGTCTGCTTCAAATTTCAATTCAGTCAATTTAATTCCAGTCTCTCATTACTTACAAATACAAGACACACACCGTCTCACATGCATATTATATATCCAAATGAAAAGAACTACATAAGTATATGCATACAAAAAGCATTATTGAGAGAGAACTGTCTCATTTTCATTCTCAGCATAAGAAACAAAAGTACGAGTTGGGAGGTAGTGTGGCCGTAATGTTAGTTCCATTGCCAATTGCGTCTGTCTCCTCAATATCTGTTTCTCTCTGTGGTGGGCCCTGTATACATAGAAGCCATACAAATTATAGGTACATTAGACTTCACATGAGCATGGTTTAAGACTTAAGGAAATCATGTAGAAATTGAATAAAATATGTATCACTTAACGACAAAGGCTTTCACAATGTCTCGAGCTGCATTCTATAGGGTATACAAATGACATAAAAATGTTTACATTAAAACTGGGGTGAATATAATCACAAACTACTCCAGTGTACGTATTTACTTACACATTTCCATGTAATAAATCAATAAGCTATGGATAATTTGTTCTGTTGGTTAACCTGGAAATTTTTGACGACATTTGGAAGTGTATTTTCATCTAATTTAATGGGTGGAAGTTTGGGGAGTAAGGCTTGGAGACCTTGTGGTTCCGGCCCAGCTTCTGTAGTACTTCCAGGATTTTCTCTCTTTCTCTCTAATTGCCACAATCGAAAATTTTCTAAAATATCGATTAAGCCTCTATTGGAATTCTTTGTATTGTTGTACTGCTCTAATATTAATTCGGTGCTGTTGCTATTGTCTTCGTCATCTTCAAAAACTGATATGGCATGGTTGTTCACCTGTATAAATAATGGCATAGCCATGCAGATTTAAAACTTAATTGAATATATGTACGTACAAATGCAAAGAGTTTTACAGCGTCCTCAAATTATCAGTCTTACCTTCGTAAAAAATATTTGAAAAAGTAGAAAAATGGAGCAGCAAAAATAAGAATGCATCATGATTTATTCACAATAAGTTTTTCCCCTCGCGAGTTACAGTTTTCTCCACGTCCAAGTACATGTAACTTAAAAGAAATAGGATATAAAACTGAAATTACTGAAAATGTACATGTACAAAATGTAAACTGTATTGTGAATATTATATATTTATGCTTTAAAAAATACAGAGAATGTCTTCCTTTTATGACAAAATGTAGAGAAATGTGAACAATATTGACAAGATAAAAGACGCACACTCACACCATACAGGCCATTCAACTCTTATAAATATTAATTAAACGGATGATTCTAATTAGTCTCGCAGATGGAACCGTATAAAATGTATATATGTAGTTTGTACATGTGTTTGTGTAGTTGCATATCCCAAGAGCACACAATGAAGGTTAAAATTGATTTGATATGTTGAGTCTTCTGTAATTCTAATTGAGGCCGTCAACGCTCTTTTCATATATATCCTCTGGTTTTCGTTTCAAACAGGAGAGGTATATAGTAAACGAAAGAAAGCACGAGCAATATAGAACAGAAAAATAATATTTGATACCGAAACATTATATTTGATATTAGTTAGTTTTTCAGTTATATAATGAAGACGAGAATAACTATATTGAAATTGTTAAATGAATTCTAACCGAAATGTTGCTTGAGGAAAATATGGATTTGATCGCTGGTAATTCTTTTTTGGCCAATGAAGTTCATTCCTTACAACATTTGGAAGGCATTTTATTCTAAATCCTTTACATGGACCTTTGGCTATATATTTTAAAAGAATTCAAAACATAGTTTATTGAATGTATACAACACACAATGAACAATAAACGGCTGAATTAAGAAAGCGTTTTCAGTTTTCAGTACTTACCATGCTCCAGTGCTTCCGCATAGCTCATTGATTTTAGAAACATACAGCTATGTAACAGAATTTTACACGGTTTACTCCAACACTCTGCACTAGTGTTGAATATGGCAAGAAGGATGAGAATTGTACTGAGATGGAAAATCAAAAATTTCATTGTTGAAAAAAAAGGTTGAGTATAATATTTTAAACAATATACACTGATCACATAAAATCGGAAAAGAAAATTATGAGGAAAGTCTGATTCTGGAATACTAGACATATTCGAGTTTGCAAATTGATATTAAATACGAATTGGGAATGACGTATGTAAACATACTTTAACGAACAAGTTTGTTTTACAATGTCAAATTAAATTTTACATGTTCTTTTACAGACTACAGACGCTCTTCCCACACGGGGTTGTAAATCGTTACAGTAACCTCGTGTACCCATTAAAATATACGTAATGATTGAAAATTGCGTTGGTATAATTTTTATGTCATGCATAAAAAAATTCGGAAAATGGTTCGATAACATTATGGAATAGTATTAATAGTGAGGCAAAAGTAAAATTAAAATCCAACGCGTCAAATTTAACGAGACTTGCTATTTAGTTTTGCATACTCTATACACGTACGTCAATACACACTAAAATTCTTCAATAAACACAATCAACCAATCTATATATTCTTACATCCTCTATATTGAATTTTAAGTTTAAATAGCTCATTTCGAGTCTCATAAAACACATACAACCAATTATGGACTACAAATTCCAACACAGTCAAGATTATTTAGCAATAAAAATAACAAAAACAATAAATACTAATAATAAATAGTGCCGTGAGCATTGACTTTTCATTTGGAAATGAGTACATAAGTATAATATAGGTATACGGAGAATTTACAAATTTATTAAGAACTAAAATAATGATAATAGCAATGACTACGGCCAATCTTAGCCTTGATTTATGTTCAAAGCAGTACTTTTCAACGTACTTATACTTAAACAAAAAATACCGGCTTGTTTATACATCCCAGTAAAAAAAAACCTTTTCTCTTTCCATTTGCATCCATAAAAAAAACAGCATCAATGCAATTTCATTTCATCACCATTGTCCATGGTCGTGGTCAGCATATATATATATGTATATACTTGCATGGGCAAAAAAACTAAATAGAAAACCACAACTATGTATGCTTACATCGCGTGTGTGTGAGTGTACTTCTGGTCAAAAATTCAAAGTAACTCGTAATTTGAATAAGCAGACACCTTTTTGTTGAACAAAATTTACAGGAATTTCCTTCAAGTTTTTTTCAATCTTCAAATTCCAAATGTAATTGGTAATAGATATCTTTAATCTATACGTGTTCAAATAACAATGAAATCTGTCATGAACTAAAGTAAAAAAAACAGGTGAGACATCGTATATATATATATAATATATCATCATTAATCATTCATCGATTCGTTTAAATTCACTCATTCATAGAAAGAGTGAATATATAGTCAGTCTCACTCAGTATATACTTAAATATATTCGACAATGATAATGATGGGATATTGAGCCTTGTATCAAGTAGCTTGATTTTTATATAGGAAATAGAAACGTGTGCCTTGATGTTCAACTTATATTCCGCATCTTTGTCATTATTTTGGTCTTCGTCCTGAAGATTTTACGAGAGAGTCATGTGTGTATAGTATACATAGACATTGTGTACTTATTCGTCATTCATATCCTTGAAAAAACTAATTTATAAGGCTTTGAGGACTTCCAAAATAATTATGCCAAAGTAATTCGACAAATAAAACTTTTAAAGATGTAGTAATGATGCACCAGCAATGTGTACATATTTCAAGCATTAAATGAGACTCTCTCCTTTTGCTATATCGAGAAAAAAGTCCAGAGCAATTACAGAGTCAATTATACTAATGTAGAACTTTTTTTTGTCGTCTATAAAGCTTATCATTAGTTCACGTGGAGTGTGTAGTTATTATGTATATATTATTGGTTTAGTGTTATATATAGAACTGGAAGGGGAGGGTGGACAAGAAGGAGTCTTAAAATAGATGCTTTTAATCTTCCATTGTCCATATATTTATGTTACTTTTCTTATTATGTATGAGGATATTTCCATTAGATATTATACCTACTATCTAGATAATACCTGTATGCCTCCATGTCTGAGGTTAGACTTGAACGCAAAGCACAAAACTATATTTAATACTGGATTAATGAATCTTTTTTGTTACACAGTGAATCTCAAAGACTGAGATGTAAAGATTTAATTTCCCCCGGAATTCTTTGATATTTTATTATTCTCGCTGTGAAATTTTTGTGATTTCCACAGTCCAGTCTCGTCCAGTGACCGCAAATCATTTGTTCATGTCCATTTTGTTGGGATTCGAGATTTGTATCCATGAGGGAAAAGTTTGTGTAATAAGCAGTTGATTTTATCCATTCTGAAAATTTCGTGCTACTGTTGAGTGAAACGAAATAACGAAGAAACACGAGTAGACTAGAGTTATTTAATGCTTAAATTCTAATCTCTATCCCACGAAATACAAACTACATAGTTCAATCTTTTCCAGTGTTCTTTATGTATCCAGGAGCAGACGTAAAATCTGGAAAAAATGTTGAGATTTTTTTTAAATTCTTTAAAATAAAGGCAAGTGAAATTTATTTTGTCAATTCCGTGAGTATTATACAAGTGAGCTTTTCTCATCTGTCTGAGTTTTAGAGTCTGAGGAAATCTTTGTGAATTGACGTAATATATATAGAATGCATAAAAACGTGTACACACCGCTTACTGCCAAATCCGTAGTACCTACTCAACAGCCTTATAAAATCTTGAATTCGTCTGTATTTTGAAGCTATTCTATCTGTTGGTCTGGAAGTCAAACGTTATTTGCTCGTATAACTATATATCAAATTAAAAAATGGAGTGGCAAAGACTATATTTACATGTTAAATTTAAAATAACACTCATCAGTGTGGTGTTTCTCCTTTGTGATTTTGACTTGAAAGTGAAACGTGTGGCAAGTTCTTATTTGGATCATCATCATGAGCTGACAAAGGATTGTTTAATTAATTCAATTGGTGTAAATGATTTAACACTGGGGAAAGCAGATTTTGGGGATACGGGAAATAAAAATATGACAATGAGGAATATTTTCCCGTGTTGGTTTGATCCTTCTCTTGGTCGAATCGGTCAAAGATTTGCAAGGAGAAATTTTGCACAGCTCATGGATGCACATTTCATGTCTCTTTTCCTGCTCGTGGCGAATACGGACATTCGCCGGATTCTATACTTTACAATGAGATCGGAAACACCTGAAAAGGCTTTTAAACGTTATGTAGCCACAATTCTACAAGGTAAATAATAAACTTGACGTTATTTTATGAAGTATACACATTTTAAGTTTTTTTAAATTTTAATCCTTTAATTTAATAGTTAAATTATGGTACGATGATGATCTTGCCAGTCCAAATGTACTCAAAAGTATTCAACATGTTAGGAATATTCACAATGCAATGGGAACCACTTTACGCAATGAATCTCCGGACTTTACAAAACCTCTCATCATCAAAGGTTCCAATCCAGGGAGTTACGAACCAAATGAACGATTCTGGGATGCCGTACAAAAAGATGTACAGAGTAGTTCTCTTGTGAATATTAATCCAAACAGAGTCGTCAACACGTCCATTCAACCAGCTGAGTACTACAATCAATATTTAATGGCGGTGACTCAATGGAGCTTTATGGCCATGCCCATTTTATTTCCGTCAGAGCTGAATATTGTCTGGCCCACAGAATTGGAACTCGAAGGCTTCAGTCACTTGTGGTCTTTTATAGCATACCAGCTTGGAATGGATGAGAAATTTATTTTGTGTAGTCGCCGAGATCTTCAAGCTTGCCGAAATTACACGAGTGTCATGCTCAAAGAATATTTTCTACCACATCTATTTAATTTGGATTACGAAGCCCAAGTCATGTTGGAATCCTTATCTATGGTATAAATGCTTTTCTTTCAATTAAACATTATTCGTTTAATTTGCAAGATTGTGAATATTTTCTCTGTTTTTTTGTTTTTTTTTTTGCAGGCTGTGAAGCAAATTGTCCCTCAAATAACACTGGAATTTCTCGTTCTTCACCTGTTGGAAGACGTTGTGGGGATCAAATGTCCAAATCTTAGGACATTATCCAAGCCATATACCAAATCTATAAAATTTATACAAGCAAATTTTTCCAAGCCCCTCCTTCAATTTCCGTTTGTTCAATGGTTAATGAATACTATAATTAGAGGTCGAATCAGTAGATCAAGTCAACAACAATTTGGATTTGATGGGACGGATCACAATGTCGTAGCAGATCGTGGATTTTATTTGGATAAAAAATAAATATATAAATACATATATGATTTCTGAATTCACTGTTAAACTGAAAGAGGCTCAAAGACGTTTTTATAATAAAACACACTCTCATTTTGTTAATCATTCCATGTTCATTATAGTTTTAAGCATATTCCATGCATCACTAATACACAAAGGCACTTACGCCAGTCAACAGTAAGATAAAGTAGCATCTGTACTAAGGCTTTAAAATTGTACTCCTATTCAGATATTTACATTTAGCTTTTACGCATTATATATGATGGAAAATTTCAAGTCGAACGGTCTGTTTTTAGTTCATTTCAATAATACTTTGAGGACTTGAAACAACAATAATCACACAGTGGTATAATAAATAAACACAGCTAATCTCTTTTCTTTATATAACTGGAGCTTTCCGCGTTTAGTTTGGTTTGACGAGCAGTTGGTGTGTGGAATATAGATTGATATTCAATCTTATTGTTAGTGCTGGTGATGGAACTGATCGTGAGACCTCACAATATTTACAAGAAAACACACACACATTTCACTTTTCACTCACCGCAAATTTAAATATTCTCGATTATAATTCATTCTCAGTTCTAAAGTTTCTTACAAAAACCTTGTGAATCCTCGTTAAGATTAAATTGTAAATTCTTAACTGCTGGACGAGATGTAAAGGGACATTTCGTATCACCGGAGTTTCAAGTGAAAATTCTCCTAGTACGATTTTCTTGCCTGGTTTAACATGCTCTCCTCATTGACGGATATCCAGTGAGGAAAATCACTTATAAGTGATTAGGTAATTTATGTACTGTGTATTTATATAAATATAAATACACAGTACATAAATTACCTATTCATTTTGTAAAGAAATCTATTTTGGGTATTTTGACTCCATTTAAATTCCAAATTCTTTTCACGTAATGTTTTAGAATGCTTCCACGACGGTCAAATTGGATGCAATCAATATAAATGACTGAAGTCCGAGATTTCGTCAATCTTTGTACCGTTTTGTACGAGTTTAATGTCTCGACTGAGTCGAGGAAGTCCATTGGGCATGGACTTCCATTGGGCGGACGAATTTCGTAGATTTCACGCTGGATGGGAATGTTTCCGGCAATGTTCCCAAAATCTCACGGTGCTCTAAAGTGTACATTAAAATCTCAATTACTTTTTCCATTCGGAATTAAATTAATTCCCAGTTAATTAACAGCACATAAACCTTGCAAAAGGATGCCTTGTGAGTAACTATAGCTTCGGAAAAAATGTCTAAAAAGTAAAGTGGTCTAGAAATAGTAAATGGATTAATAATAATAATAGCATACTATTATTATTAATGTTGTCCCACTACCCGTATAAAATGTATTCTCCCACATCGGATTTGATGCAAACAGAATGTGTACGACATGTCCAAGAGTTGTCGGAAGATTTAGTCAAAATATTGGAATGAACTCCACAGAAATGAGGAGATATCGTGTGCAATGTAATGCATTAAAAATGGCGAAAAAACCATGCTATGAAAACGGGCAAAAATTTAATCCTTCGAACCGGATTTGAACCAGTGACCTATGGATATCTGCCCCATTGGGAAACAACTACAGTCCACCGCTCTACCGCTGAGCTATCGAAGGAAGTTAAGAGCAAGTACAGTGCAAGTACTAGTTATAGCGCGGAGGAACATTGGAGCTTCGAAGCGGCTTTGCATCTCCGCCTAGCCGCGGCGTACAGACTATAATACTTGACCACAGGAACGATAAATCTAATATCTAGACAACCCAATCCCAGTCCGGGTGACCTTTGACATAACCTTGCCACTTTGAAGTCCTTTAAGCATTTTGGGATTGATTTTAGTACACAAGTGTGTATAAACTCGATGCATATCCACAAACACATACTTGCATACACAGAGCTATGAGTGTGTGGGAATAGATAGATTGTAAGAATGAAAGGCGCATTCACTCCTGTTTCCTTATCTCAGCATTTTCTCTCTTTATACCGTAAGTATGTATGTACTGAATAATTGTTAGCCCTGCTCTAATTTAACTATTCTTGAGGTAGATCTATGTTAGGTACCACAAACTTTCTATTTTGAGTTATATTCTTGATTGAAAAGTCCTTTGATATGTCCACCTTTTCAATGCATCATATGTGAAATCCAAAGCATGGGTGTTTCTTGTTAAATACATATTTTACATGCACGGCAGTCCCTATATAGTATATACTCTACTATATATGTTCTAAAATGCACATGCTCCTCGATTCTGTAGTTCATCAAATCTTATCAGTATAGTATCAATTATCGAGTATGCAAATGTTATTTGTATGAAAACACCAGTAAAAACATCGACTCGAACGTGTAGAATTTTTCATACAAATATACTGAGTAAATTCAGCATATGTTTTTGCTACTCGTGTACACGGAGTGTAATATGGGGCTTTCAGAAAGCCCCACGAGTATTGGGGTTTTCAGTCAAGTTTTTGCGGAATTCCAAAATGTGCATATAGGATATTTAAGATGCTATATATATATCAAATGAAGAAAAATCGTGTATTTTTTTAAAACAAATAATTTATACGTTTATTCTTCTCAACTATAATAACGTGAAGCAAAACATATATTGAAAAAAACACTTAGATTTTTTCTATGCATTTCACATGTAAAAGTAAGTACTGACACATTTTCAATGATTGATATAAATACAGTAGATATGTACTTATACGTAAATTACATAATGTAATTAAATGTAAGAAAAAACTGTATAAATCATAACATATATATTTATCAAGATTTTGTAGTAGAAGATACACGTATACTACATGAAGGAATTTCGTATATATTCGTTCAAAATGTCAATTGTCACGTCCATAATTAAGTAGTACATAGTACATGTTTAAGTATTTTATATATAGTTTGGCTTTGTCGTTTGTGCACACATAACTAATCATAATAATATATAATCTTCAGTTTTTTTACAGTGTATACTCAGTTGTCTTTGAATGTTTTCAAAGCTGAGCTTGTGATCCTTTCCAAGACATTTGGCTCATAGAATATCCAGTTGATCCATAAAATTCGGATTGATTTCCAGG
>JAIUND010000463.1:0-70074 GCA_034699125.1 Gisinianus flammeolus | reverse complement strand
TTGTGATTTTTCGAATTACAAAATCATAAGAAACGCCGTGGCGCCAAACAGGCGAAATAGGAAAACTCAAATATCTCAGCTTCTAGATCCACGTCTTGAACGGGTTTTTCTATCCACACTTCTACATATACATTTGGATTGTCAGTAAATAAAAGGTATATAGATATTTGATACATATAATAATAATTAAAATTAAATATGGTAAAATGAAACACATGATAATGAATATAATTATTACAATAAATTTCCTGAAAAAGCTATACGATATAAAAAAAAACGATAATACTTGCGGCAGGCACTGGCAGGCAGATGTGATGTCTATGAAATAGTACAGTTTGTATCTTTCTTATTGTTGACACAAGGGACTCCGCGATGAAAGCTCAACTTTTGGAAGTCGAAATCGGTGAGGAGAGCATCCTCGTCATCACTGGAGCTGGAACTGCAAGTACTACAGGCATCATGACTGTCGTCTCTCTGATCCTCTGGTGTACTATTGTCATTCTCAAAACGTATACTTTTCTTGACTAATGATGCTTTCAAAGTGGTCGTGGACTCGGTCTGAAGTCCCACTTCACATGTTCGATTCCCTGAAGATATTGATACATTTGTGATGGTACTACTTCCTGTCGTGTTCATATGCATTTGATTATTATTGCTGCTGGTATTTCCTGGACTTGGACTGGCTGGAAGGAAACTCGTTTCCAATTGTGCTTGTGATTCCAAATCTGTAGTATCTGTATTTGTACTCGCTACACTTTTACTCTTACTTTTACTATTATTATTATTATTGTTATTATTATTTGCAGAGGAAGATGACGAAGAGGATGGACTCATTATTTTATTACTTTTACTATGCTGAGGTTGCTCAAAATCTTTGCTAGTTGTGGTGGTTGTCGTTCCATTAGAGTGAAGACGAGTTGATGATGATGAGGGTGAGGACTTGGATGTGGGCGCCAATGGACTTTTTGCTGTTGTTGTTCTTGTTGTTGTAGGTGAGAGGCCAGAGGAATTGGACGACGAACTTTTAATCTTTCCATATAGATTGGGACCACTTATTATTGGAGATTGATTCCTCTGCTCCACTTGAACGGATATCTTCTCCTTGTCTCTATTATTATCCCTTTCCGTTTCATATTCAAAGCTCAATTTGGATCGGACTTGATTGTGTAGCTGCTGTGGTTGTGGATCATGATGAGTAACTGGAGTGGTGGATGATTTTGTATATTGCTCAAATTTTGGACTGGAAGTGGGGACGGATTTGACACTAACAGTATTTGGTGATTGTGGAGTCATCATTGCCACCATCGTCCTTGTAGATTCAGTCTGTCGTTTAGTGGGTAAAATAGGGGATTTGGAGTCACTCAAATAGCCCATCATCATATGTTCTTTTCTACTCTTTCGTGGACTCTGGATTTTCGAATCCATTGAGTCACTGTGATAGCCCATCAATTTCTTCCTATGCTGATTACTCCTCAGACCTTTTGAATGTTGCTCAATATGACGATGATCCATCAATGGGGAATTTGGATATGATAAATTCTGATGTGGGTTCGTCGTCTGAAGATCCACATGTACATCACGAGGAGTATTATTATGAGTGTACATTTGAGTGGGGATGGGTGGTCCACTCAAACTCTGAATCATTTGATTCATATCCCTCCGTCCTAATTGTCTCTCTCTCCCACTTCCGCCGCCCGGAAGACCTGGAAGAGGAGGAACTCGACTCGAGTAGTTCCCAAAATGCCCTCTCGTTGAATGAGGATTTGAATTGGATTTGAGTTTCTGACAATTGAAATCACTGTAGTAACCTTCTACAGTTGGGTCTTCATCATCATAATTGTGGCGAGTTGGTTGATGAAGTAATTGTGCACTATTGTCACTCACATAGCCGGATTTGTAATTGTACATATTGGCATTGGGTTTGATGATGGGTCTTCGTGGAGTCTCTTCATCTTTAGTATTGGCAGGATTGGATCCCATATCCAACAACACATTCCCATTTGTAAAAGTCGTGTAGGGATCTTCTTCTTGTTGATTATTATTATTATTATTATGGATAATCGGGAGTCCTATCATGGCTGCTCCTACATTATTATTATTATTGTTTTGTGAATACAAATGTGAATCTAAATTGGAGCAGGGATATGGAAGCAAGCCATTTGTTGGTGGTAATGGTAATGATGGTAGAGGTGAGGAGGAGAGACTGGCAGCCAGAGCGGGTGAGACTGGCTGTCTACTCATTGGCACATTTGGTGATGACAAAGGTACGACCTGAGATCGAGTCTGTGGTGACGAGGAATCCTCATTTGAATTCGAATTCGAATTGATTGGACTCTCAATCATCTCAATCTCTTCTTCTTGTATCGACTGATAAATCGACTCTTTCTCACTCTGCTGTGATGACGGAGATGAATAAAATTGCTGTTGTTGTTGTTGCGAATGAAATTTTGAGATTTTGTCATCATCATGAAGATTGTACATAATTTGCTGTTGTTGTTGTTGTTGAGTTGGATCGGATGGATCGTTGTTGCCATTGTTAATACTGTTACTGTGAGTTGAATATTGTTGCTCGGGCTGGACAGAAAGTCCATGAACGAATGGATTTGAGTGATTGTGATTGGTGATTGTACCGTAGTCACCCGAGTCGTCTTCATCTTGATCTGGGGATTGTTGTTGTTGTTGTTTGGGTGGGCTCGTTCGTCGACTTGTACCATCCACAGATAATTTCTTCTTTCGTTTCTTCTTGTGGAGAATTTCAGGTGAGCTCGGGTCCAAATCTGGCTTTAGTCCTGCTTTGAAATTTGACAGACAAAAAAAAAATGTTTTCAGTATATAAAACTTTTATATATACATACCTATACATCCAAAATAATCGTGTATTTAATGAATTAATAATTGGAAATATAAAAAAAAACAACTCACTGTTGTCTTTGGAGCAGGCGATTGAACAATAAATTTTCCCTCTCCTGGGGAGAAAAGGCATGCCTAAAAGGCTTAATGAACAGGTAGAACAGCAGAAA
This sequence comes from Gisinianus flammeolus, assembly GCA_034699125.1. Taxonomy (NCBI): domain Eukaryota; kingdom Metazoa; phylum Arthropoda; class Collembola; order Symphypleona; family Katiannidae; genus Gisinianus; species Gisinianus flammeolus. The sequence goes on along the minus strand of JAIUND010000463.1, from coordinate 67,054 downwards.
CAACAATCGGTCGCATGCCAATGTTGGCCTTCATGGCTCATTTGTCCTATAGAAAAATTATACATTCATGTGACATCAGATTTCTCTCCTCCCATGCCTTTTTTAGTCTGACTTCTATATTATATATATATATAGTTTTAAATTTTAACTTATTAAGTCTTAATTTGCAGACCTTGATCCACGCCAATGGGCTCTCCGCAAGTGTCACAGTACTCGGCAAAAATACTGTCAAAACACACAAGGCAATATGGTTTGGAATTTTTCATAATGTAACGTTGACCTCCCAGAATTGTTGTACATTCCACGCATGTGAAATGTTTCATATGAAATGCCATCCCTTCGGCCTCCGTACACTCGTCCGAAAATATAATCTGCGTGTATACAGGAAATTAATTATATATGCGATTAAACTGTATGTATCCGAATTCCAAATCAAGCAATTCAAAATTAGGATAATTTTGGATGAATTAAAGATGAATTTGATTAAAATTACCTCGTCACAGGCAGAACATCTTGGTTTGAGTGTCTCTGCATGATGTCTCCCACAAAAAAGCGTTCCAATGTCCGCACTGGATCGACTATAAAAGTAGATCAAGTCCACGAGAAGCTCTTTACATACCTATATACAATATAATTATAATAATAGAGATTAAATACATTAGTAAACTGTGATTACATTGCGTCCTTTTACAGATAGAATCTATATATTAAAATTTAATCCATAACTTTTATATATACATATACACTTACGCTGCATTGAAAACAATTCGGATGGTACAATTTACCCGGGTCTCGAGCAATCCCGACAACTATATCGCCTTCCTCAATCCTCTCCCCACACTGTTCAAATACCAATGAAAAAAAAAACCATTATGAAATTATTATTATTATTATTATTTTACCCTACATAATCCTTTTTCGCACATTTATGTGTGTTTTATTTAATCATATATATACATATATATTTGATTTAAAATAAGTGAATTACTCCAGAGCACTGTTGAATTGTGTTATTGGCCACTCTCACTCCACCCCGTCCTAAACTATCCTGCTTCCTCTGCTCCGAGAACTCTACCAATTCATTTTTCTCTCCATCCGTCAAACTGGAACAAAATCGGACTTGATTGTCATGAGGTGGGAGTTGATGAAGGAGTTGCTTCACACGGTATTTCTCTCCTGGACTATTCACATATGGGATTTTATCTTCCGGCAGACACTGGAAGTACGCATAGACATTTTCCGGTTTGAGACCCGGTGGAGTCCATACATATTCTTCCAGGGCTGCACAACCCGAGTCATCATCCGACTGTCTCAAATTACTATTGTCATTGTACTCAATTCTTTTACTCATCGTTCCACCACTCCTGGAATTTGAACCACCAGCAACAGCAGCACTCGTTCTATTATTGTCCCCCACATATATATAAATAGTAAATATAAAAATAAAACAAAATTATTTTGATTATTACATATACTTATTTATGCAATAATAACAATAATAATTATTATTATTAACTCGCTCTCAATCTCAATTAATTAATTCGTTATTACAAAGAAATAAAAATGTATTTACTAACCCAGGGAAAGAATGATTATTAATTTGTTTGTCCGAGTGTGACTGGATTCCGTAAAGTTGTCTGTAATTTGAACTCTGATCTCCCGTGAATAGGCAAACTCTCCACCATTTCGTCAGCACAACAGAAGACTGATTCACCTTTTTAGTCCCATTACTCATTTTATTAATCCCAACTAATATTCACTTGTATATAGTATTATTATGATTTTTATGACTGTACGTAATACATCAAGAAAAAAAAACATGCACACGAAATCACTTTGTATTAAATAAATAGGTATTAATATTAATTTTCAACTATTGTATATATATATTTCTACGAGTCCATAATCGTATGTATATAATATAGGTTCTCCAATCTCCACATATTTCTCATATTTCTCAATTTTCCCTCAACTCAAAACACAAAACTCAAAGCTTTAAAATTATAGTCACATTTTTCTAATTTAATCTTTTCTCTAAATCTAAAATAATAATAATAACAACAACAACAACAAGAAAAATCAGACATTTAGATGTACAACACTACAACAATCACAAAAAAAGAGAAGAAGAAGTATATAAGAGAAGGAGGAAAAAAACTGGATATTATATTATGAACCTGTTGCCTTTTCTCATTTACAATGTGTATTGTACGCAGGTATGTACTTATGATACGTTTCCCCATAAGGAGGCTAAGGAAAGGAGGACCCACAGTTGAGGGTTGGTTTTGGTTTTCATTTTGCCTTTTGGTCCAACATCTTTTTTACATATAGCCAGAGAGCAAGTGAGAGAGAGAGAGGAACAAGAAGAAGAAGAAGAAGAAAGCTATTGAGGATAGTTTATAAAAAATTTGTAGGGTGAAGTTTACCTGAGGCTAAGACAACAGGTGCGTATGTCTATGTGTGTGTATTTTCTGTGTATAATGCTCTCTGTCTGGTGTCTTCAACGTAAATTCTTTTCCCATGTATGTAGAAAAGACTGTTCACACACACACGTACCGTATAAACGAACCATAGCAAATGAAATAATTATAATACATTATTATTATTATGATTATGTGCGTGTCTACAAGAGAGGAGGAGAGATAGAGAAAGAGAGAGAGAGAAAGGTTCAAGTTCTCAGTCTCAGACTCAGTTTATTCTATCATTTTTCCCATCCGTTGTATTTTATATATTCTCTTTCCCTTTTGTTTGTTACATATGTTGTTGTTGAGATTTCAGAGGCAAAGATGGAACACTTACACATAATTTGCGCTTTATTATACTCCAGTCTCCATAAAACAGAGACGGTCAGAAAGAGAGATACAGTAGAAACGGCCTAACTATTTATTTATTCAGTTATATATACTTATACTTATGCCTACCGAATACACTTCCCGAAATCTCTACTGTACTTTTCCGTTTAGAATTAGAGCTATACATATAACACTGAAAAAAGACTTTAAATTATACAGGCTGAATTTTTGTAAACTATATGTAAGATATAATCCATAATTTTCTGATAATTTGAAAATTTGAGAAATTTAAATGTCGAGATTGGACTCACAACCACAGAATGTACATACTTATAGCTAATCAGATAAACCACAAATTAGTACACAAATGCAAATACAGACGTATACACGTACCTGTAATTTAATTGCAGACGACGACAATAGCCAACTATACGTAATTAATCTAGAGTATATTATTATACTGTACGTGCAAGAGCGTACCAAGACCAACCCAACGTATACGAATATAGGTAAATAAATAAATCTAACTTTAGACTGAAAAAAAGCATTGAGATAATTCACAATTCAAACTTGAAAGTCAAGTATAAAGCAGGAGACGAAGAGGCGAAGAGGGATCTATACTATACTATATGTAGTAATATGTACATCTACACGGACTATATGACTTTACTTGTATCTGTATTTACATGAAAATAGAAAATACATACGGGGAGAAAGGAAACGGGACGACGAATGGCTATAAACAGATTCAAACTACAAATATTAGGACGGAGTTCGTTGAAAAGTTTACGTTCAAACTTACTTGTATTTGTATTATTATAATTAGAGCATTATGTACATGACATGTGTTTGTGTAGACGAGGAGAAGTTGTGAAGGAGCTGTAGCAGAAGGTATATTAGGGAAAACCTTCTGTCTGTCTCCCTTTTTCCGAATTCCGAATTCCGTTTCCGTCTCTCTATCTCTCAAAGTTTAAAAGGCACAAACACACGGATACACATACGGAGTCGGCGAGAGAGAGAGAGGAAGAGAGGGAAGAAAACCAAAGCTGAAAATAAACTCGGCTCAAAACTCAAAACTCAAAACTCAAAACAACTACATGTGTGTACAAGAGAGTTAAAACCAGCACGAGGCACAAGAAGTCAGACCAGATGACAGTGATACTGTACCTCGTGTACATATGTAAACAGAAACAGAGACAGAGAGGAGATGAAAATTGTATAGTTTTTTTTCGTATTGCCAAAATCAAAGTTTCTACACTGTATATGTAATTATATATAGTTGTATTTTTTCCAGATTTTTCGACACGGATATATATAGGAAAATATTCACAATACAAAACTTCACAAAATCCACATATTTAGTACTTGTTTCAGATTATGATTTTCCAAATTTTCCACAAAACCTTTTTATGGGATGGATTGTAGAACGATGAAGAATTCAAGCAAACTTTGTCCTCACCTCACTCACTCACACTGGACTGGAGTGCGGACTATTCACTGTCGTTTGTGATTTCTTGTCAAGTATTGAGTAAAGTTGACTGAGTATATTTCAGAGTATTAAAATTGTTCACACGATATCATCACCATCACATAATATTATGAGATAGACAAAAACTAGTTTGACAACTTGCTCGACTTTGTCACCACCACTCACCACACACATATCCCTTTATACTCTTTACACTATCAGCACTTGAGCTTGAGACAGAAAAAAAACTGTCCCAAAGTCTCAACTCAAGTGAATACAATTGACAACGGCTTGTACAGTCGTATACATATGTATAGCTTTTACATGTACACTATGTACAGGGTAAAACTATACATGTATTATGGGATAGATAATGATAAAGTTATAATGTTTATATAAATATACATTATATATATTATCCTCTCAATGTTTGGTTTTTTTATAGAAAATAACTCTTAATTTCACTTAGAATCCCATGTATGTGTACATGTACTTGACGTGTATACTGCATGGATTCTCCTCAATTCCTCATTTCTTTACAGAGATATACCTACAATGGAATGGAAATGACAGTAGTGTATTAGAGAGAGAGTATATAGAGTAGATTCTCAACTGATGCTACAATGACAATGAAATATCCTTTTTCTTTTCCTCACTCACTATATCACTACTGTCTAGGATTATGTGTGTGTAGTCTCTGTTTGTGAGTATGTATATGCGGATGTGAACGAGAATTTTTCCCACGGAAGAGGGGAACTTTATTTACCCGTATATATCAGTACAATATACAGGCAGGGGTTGCGGAACAAGTAACAAGGAATATTATGTGTGTGCAATATGTATATGTCATGATTTAAACCCGGGAGTCATCTCATCCTCCTCAGAGAGAGAGAGAGAGAGAGAGAAGGAACAAGATGAGTCAACGATGGGATCAGATGTTGGATGCTGAGCTGATGATGAAGGGGAGAGATATAAGCCAAAAGTTCTTGCATAAATATTCAATGTGAAAGAGGAGATTTGCAAATGGAGTATATACAAAACACAATCAAAAAAAGAAACAATAAATTATTAATGAAATGTTTATTATTGATATTGGATGGGCAAAGATAGACATCACAATTAGTCAACATTGTTAACTGTGAACTGAAATTAAAGGGAAATGTGAAACAAAAACCAGTGACAGTCAGTGACTGATTTGATATTTATTTACAAATATTTATTTGTTTGTGTATTTATTGTGTCTGAAGCTCTCTTCGCCGTCTATCGAGAGCTCCATAAAACCAAAACTTCGCGGTCTCTGTTTGAAAACAATACATAATCAATTCAATAAATTTTGTGTAAAATTCTGGGTTGAAATTTTGGATCCGTTTTTGGAGATTAAATAATTTAAAATGTCTGACAGTGAAGGGTCAGAGGGTGTTGAAGACGAGCAGGAGCCAGTAGGAGAAGACATCATGAACAGTGAAGTAAGAATTTAAGTTTTGGTCTTGTTCCCATTATTCCCATATTCACTATTTTTTCAATTTTTATTTTTATTGTTTATTAGTATATAAATCAATCAAAAATATTAGAACGTATATATTTAATCTTAATAAAATATTTGACGCAATGAATGTTTATTCTTCCATGTATGTTTTAAGGCTTTCTATCATTATTTTTGCTATTTGTATGTATAGGATGATTATGATGAAGATGAAGAAGAGGAAGAGAATTCCAGACCTCGAAAAAAGAATAGAAGGTCGGGTGTTGGTGATTTTATTCTTGAGGAAGCAGAAGTAGATGATGAAGTGGAGGAGGATGAAGAATGGGAGGATGGAGCTGGAGATCATTATAATCTCCATGAGATTGATGAGCATGGTCCAACGGCTAGAGAAATTGATGCTCATTCTAGGAGACACTCTATGTGGGAGTAAGTATTTTTAAATAAATAATGGATAATTATGTTTGGTTCTTTCGTGTATATGTATACTGTATATGTATATACATAATACAAGAATAATAATAATCAATCGTCTTCAATTGTAATGTTATAGTTCTCATAAAGAAGAGGAACTTGAAGAATATTTGAGAAAAAAGTATGCTGATGAAGCCGTTGCTGCGAGACATTTTGGTGATGGAGGTGAAGATATGTCTGATGAGATTACACAACAGACTCTTCTACCAGGAATCAAGTAACTTACACCTATACATAATGATAATTTTTATGCGTACCTACCTGCATAATATGTATCTAATATACATACGCTTGTTGATAGTAGGATGTATATGAGCATTTAATTTCGTCATTTAGGGATCCGTCTTTGTGGATGATTAAATGTCGATTGGGTGAAGAAAAAGTCACTGTACTCCAATTGATGAGGAAAGGCATTGCTTTTGCTAGTAGTCCTGCCCATGAGCCTTTACAAATTAAATCTGTCATTGCTCCAGAAGGGATTAAAGGTTATATTTACATTGAAGCTTTCAAACAGACTCATGTAAAGAATGCTATTGACGGGATTGGAAGTCTCCGGATGGGGATTTACAAACAACAGATGGTCCCCATCACAGAAATGACTGATGTACTCCGAGTAACAAAGGAGCAAGTTGGTTTGAAACCCAAACAGTGGGTTCGATTGAAGAGAGGTATTTATAAGGATGATGTTGCTCAAGTTGACTATGTGGATTTGGCTCAAAATCAAGTTCATTTGAAATTACTTCCTCGGATTGACTACCAGAGGATGAGAGGAGCTCTGAGAGATCCAAAAGCTGACCTTGATTTAAAACGGAAAAAGAAACGACGACCCGTAGCAAAACCCTTTAATCAAGATGACATCCGAAATATTGGTGGGGAAATTACTTCCGATGGTGACTTTTTACTATTCGAGTCTAATAGATACAGTCATAAAGGATTTCTCTACAAGACTTTTGCTATCAGTGCTGTTCAAACCGATGGTGTCACACCCACACTAGCAGAACTTGAGAAATTTCATGAAGCACCCGTTGAGGGTTTGGAGCTGGAGTTATCCAATAAAGCCCTTGATGATAAACATAATTTTTGCACTGGAGATAATGTTCAAGTTGTGGAAGGAGAATTGGCAAATTTACAAGGAAAAATTCTTGCTATTGATGGAAATAAAATTACTATTCAACCTAAACATGAAGATTTAAAAGATGCTCTAGATTTTCAAGCTGGAGAACTTCAAAAATATTTTGTGCAAGGAGATCATGTACGAGTTGTTGGTGGAAAGTATGAAGGGGATACTGGACTTGTTGTACGCGTGGAGCAAAATTGTTGTTATCTTTTCTCTGATCTTACCATGCACGAACTCAAAGTTTTACCAAAGGATCTTCAACTTTGTTCGGATATGGCGAGTGGAGTGGATTCTATGGGACATTTCCAATGGGGAGATATTGTTCAACTCGAGTAAGATGTCAAAGTTATTTTAATTTTAAATAATTGAATAGATCATTTAAAATCGTAATTATTCAATTAAGTAAGTATTATTAGTATGTATTAACTATCATGTTTTTTTTGCATGTTATATTTGTAGCGCCAATACAGTGGGAGTGATTGTTCGACTGGAAAAGGAACTCTTCCATGTTTTGTCTATGAATGGAAAAGTAGTACAAGTGAAACCTCAAGGGATTCAGAAAAAGAGAGAGTCTCGTCAGGTTCTTGGTGTAGACTCTCGTCAGAATACAATACAGATACGGGATATTGTGAATGTAGTGGACGGAGCTCATCCAGATAGACAAGGAGAAATACGACACATTTATCGGAATTATGCATTCTTGTACTCTAGAATGTGTTTGGAGAATGGAGGAATATTTGTTTGCAAGACGAGTCATTTGGAACTTGCTGGAGGAAATAAGACTACTTCTGCTATTCCCAGTGGTTACATGAGTCCTAGAATCAGCAGTCCACTTCATCCTTCATCTGGATCTACAAATATTTTGTCTGGTGGGCGATCACCCATGTCTTCACTAGGCGGGGGTCAGAAAGCAGATCGAGGACCAGGAAGTGTGAGAAATAGGAATTTAATTGGTCAAACAATTAAAATAACTCAAGGTCACTACAAGGGCTCCATTGGGATCGTCAAAGATGCAACAGAGACGACAGCCCGTGTGGAACTTCATAGTAGTTGTCAGACCATTTCTGTGGATTGTAATCGTATTCAAGTTATTGGTGGAGCTGGTGGGAAAACTGGGAATGTTACGACTTATAGTAGAACTCCTACTTACAATGCAAGTGGAGCTGCGGCTACACCAATGTACAGGAGAGGAGAAGGAGATGGTGGACGAACACCCATGATGGATGGTAATTTTATTTAATAATACATATATAATTATAAATAATATAATACTGATTAAGTACATACTATTTTATTATTATTCTTTCCGGATGTTATAGAAATTTACATTTGATGTTGTTCAAACGATAACTTACCTGTATGTTTATTTTTTAATTTTTTAAATGTAGCTGGTTCACGAACACCGCATTATTCTGGAGGAAATCAAACACCATTGCATACTGACGGTTCTAGAACACCCGCTTGGGATCCAGGTGTATCATCAACTCCAGCAAGAGAAGATCAAGATTATAATTTTGACTCGACTTACAATCCAGCAACACCAGGTTATTCCGCTACACCATACACACCACAAACTCCAGGTGGATATGCATCAGATCACAGTAGCTATTCTCCGTATCAACAAAGTCCTGCTTCTTTGGGTGCGTATAATAATCCTACACCGTCTCCTGGTGGATTCATGGATAATCCAAGTCCTGCTGGAAGTTATCAACCAACACCCAGTCCAGGTTATAATCCAAGTCCAATGACTTTTGCAAGTCCTTTGACTCCAAGTGCAGGCTTTCATCCACAAACACCTGGAACAGGTAATAAATATACTATACTATAATAATACGAAAGTATTAATTAATTGCTATATATATGATATTAAAAAAAATTAAGTGAAAAATCAAGTGCTTTTAAAAACTTTTAATTAGTAGTTACAAATATTCAAATATATTTAATAATTTAATAATATTTACATTCTTATTATTTTAGGACTTGAACACTACTCGACAGCTCTGGAATGGCAAACGACAGGAATTGAAGTTAGTATTAAAGAGTCACATCCAGAGCCAGGACTTAGACGTCAAGTTGGAATTATTCGTAATGTTCTCGTAAGTTGTATTTATAATAAAAAAATTCGAATTCATGGCGACATGCAACGAGAGTACGTATGGGTGCAAATATTCATATATGTAATAAACCTGTTTTACTTTAGGTGAATTCCTGTGCTGTATTCTTGATTCAAGAAGAACGCACTGTTAATATTCAAACCGACCAACTTCATCCATCGACTCCCAAACCCGGAGATAAAATTAAAGTTATCGCAGGTACTGTTTTATTTAATTGATTGCTAATCAAAGTTCAAGTACGTACAAATGAATCGAGTTGCAAGCATCAAAATATTCAATACATGTATGGTGTACACTAGGTGACTGTCGGGAGCAAACTGGAGTATTGACTTCCGTTGATGGCAATGATGGAGTAGTTGAAATGGACATTCGTGCAGCTGGAGATCATGATGCCATTCAATTACTTCCTCTGCCATGTTTGGCGAAATTTGTTGATACTGATTCTACCCACGTTGACTATAAATTTAAATAAGTTTATTTTCATTTTCTTTTTTTGTTTTCTCGTGAATATGAATTGACACAGTTGAAGGGCTTTTAGCAAGAACGTAAATTTCTTCGAATATTCCATGTATTACAATAATAATGATGATAATAAGTATTTAATAACATTCTAGTTTATATGTTTATGAATACTTTATTATTTATAGTACAGTACATTATAATTGCCCTCCCGAAATTCATTATTCAATAGTAACAAATTTTGTTACTAACAATACAATATGATAACAATAATTTAATAACTTCTATGATTATGAATGTATTTACTTGCTTATGTATTTTCATTTTTCAAAAAAATGCCGACATGAATAAATAATAATGTTAAATTACACTTTTTTATTGCTTGTAACTTTAACTGTATTGTCTTCGGCATTTACTTGAACGTTTAATCCAAATTCTTCAAGTACTGGAGAAAAAGTTGATGACTGTAATTTTAGATTCGAAACCATAGCTTGATTCTTAGTATTATTCTGAAGGAGATTTCGTATTGCTAGGATGGACCATTGGGTTATGAAAGGATTTATAGCATCTATACGTGTACAGTTGAGAATAATTTCCAGGCAGGAATCTCCAATCTATTTGATTAAAACAATAAAACATTACTTATAATTCTATTAACTTAGCCCTCTAAGAATGTATACTTAAATACCGAAGTAATGTGCATATAATGGTAATGCATATACCAAATTTTGATTATCTAAATGATTATGAGCTAGATTTCCAAGTAATCTTATAAGTTTGGCTTTGAATAGAAACCCAGGATGGTTTTTATGCTCTTCGGTGACTTGTGATAATTTTTCAATAGGTTTGAATAGCTCGCTCTTGCTTGTCAGCAGTAACAAATGTATAGCAGTTATGACGAGAGCTTTGTCTTGACTGAGTAGCTCAATTTGATTTGATTCTGATATTAATTCCAGTAAAAGGACAGTCTCATGAAATTCCTCTTCTATTTTATCCAAATTTGATTTGAGTATGGCATCCGATTTTAACTGGAATAATGACGAGAAAAATCCTATCGAAATTTTTTCATTAGAATGACAGCAGTGAGTTAGGAATTGAATGTAAGCCAAATGTTGGCTTTGAGTTAGTTGAATATTGTAGGCGTGATTTAAGAAATCCGGATTTGATGCAAGATTCTCTAGTAGTATTATGCTATAAAAACATTACAAAAAGGACATTACATTTTTTATAACATAATTGTAAGTATGCGATATGCCACTATGTACATAATAAAAACTCACTTTGATTCAATATCTGTATTGTCCAGGATGGATTGAAAAATTGATGGATCCGTAAAAATTTGTGTACTAAAACCGGGTAGCTGGCAAAGTATTGTATTAAGTAAATATCCTGCTTCATTTACATTTTTCACCAAGTATCGAGACCTAAAATTGTAATACAATATTATTGTATATGTATAGAGAATGCATATCATCAAGTTGTGTACCTATATAACAATATAGATATAGCTCATTTTCAATACAGTAAATTTAATTATATACAAATCATTAAAACCAAAACTTATACATAAGTTTTGGTAATTGTGAAAACTATAACAAATCATTATTTACAGATAAGTTGGGGCAGTTAAAGAAACAATTCGAGCATTTCGTTCATTGTCCACGATCGAGTTGATCAGGAACTGGAAGCATAATTTAGTTGACAATTTCATAATTGGTTGAATAGGTTGATTGTCCAGGAAATTTCCAGTCCATTGTAAAAGAGTCGTCGTGTCATGAATTAAATCTTGATTTTTAGAATTGAAAGCTACAGCATTGCGAAGGAATCTCAAAGACTCTTCCATCAGTTGATGTGTAGTGGATGATTGGCTGGAATCAATTAGTATTGATTGAATCATCTTGAAGGCTTCTGAAGTTAAACTGGATCTAAAGTATTAATTAAAGTATTAATTAAAATTTAATTAAATAAAAACAAAAAATAATAAACATTTATTATTTGAAATTCCACTAAAGCAGTGTTGAAAAGTTCTTGAAAGGATTCCCAATCCAATACATGGAGCGTACATACTAAAAATACAATTCGACATCCTTGCAAAAGAAAAAAAATATTTTGTCAAATCATTCCTATACTCACCGGTTCTCTTCACTGTTCATCACACTCTGAGTAAGTTTCTTTAGAATATCCAAAATTTTCCCTTGATTCTCTTTTGATATCCCTTTGTCCATTGCGTAAATATCTTGTAGTTGTGTAACTAATTCCATTTTGTTATTTTCAATTTATATTATAGTTCAAAACAAATCTCTCGTACTTTGTATTCAATCAACTAAGTAAAGTTTGTTACAGCAGTCGAGCACAGCAGCAAAAAAATGTTTCTCACAAGATCCGAGTACGACCGTGGTGTAAATACTTTTTCACCGGAAGGACGTCTCTTTCAGGTATGTACTTGAGATGCATATAAACTATATTTAGTAATAATGAAGGATAAAGTCAATTAATAACTTTTCGATTATTATAATTATTATCAAAGGTGGAATATGCAATTGAAGCAATTAAATTAGGATCAACTGTCATCGGGATCTCGACGTCGGAGGGCGTCGTTTTGGTCGTCGAAAAACGAATAACATCCCCCTTAATGGAACCGAGTACAATTGAAAAAATTGCTGAAGTTGATAAACATGTTGGTCTTGCATCCAGTGGACTCACAGCAGACTCTAAAACTCTAATTGATCGAGCAAGATTGGAATGTCAAAATCATTGGTTTACTTATAATGAGCGAATGAGTGTGGAGTCTGTTGCTCAAGCAGTCTCAAATCTTGCAATCAAATTCGGTGATTCTGATGATGATGAAGGGGCTATGAGTCGTCCATTCGGTGTGGCTTTACTTTTTGCTGGAATTGAGAATGGGAAACCTCAATTATATCATATGGATCCCTCTGGTACTTTTGTTCAGTATGAAGCCAAAGCGATCGGTTCTGGTGAGCTATATTATAAATGAGCTTGTCATAATAATCATAATCATTTGTATTTTTGATATGGATGTTTACTTATAAAAGGCTAAAAACAAGACATAAGTATAAAAGTATGATATAAGTAATTTTTATGAAATTGTAGGTAGCGAAGGTGCTCAACAAACTCTTGTTGAAATGTACAATAAAGTAAGTTGGAGCTTCAATCAATACTATAGCTATAAACAAGTACTTTTATGAGACAATAAATGGATTAATAATTATATATACCTTCATATAATAAATATGTAAATAAGAAATTTAAAATTGTCAATCTAACAATTTATTAATTTATTTACATTTCCTTATTATTATTATTTGTTTACAGTCTATGAGCCTCAAGGAAGCCGTAAAGACATCGCTGACGATTCTGAAACAAGTAATGGAAGAGAAATTAAATTCAACCAATGTTGAAGTTGCTGTCGTCACCCCTACAACTGATTTTCATATGTACTCCAAAGAAGAAGTTGAACTTGCTATCAAAGATGTTGCTTGAGAACATTCTCAATAAATTGTCTTACTAATAATATTGTAATATCTATAATCGATTGAATACATACTGATATACTGATTTAAAACAAAAAAAAGTTATTATATATAGCTCTATATTTAAAGTAAGTTTTTTCAAAAATAAAAATTTATTATGTAAGTACGTATATAAAAAGTATTTTTAAATGCATTGCATATTAGTTTATTCCCTATTATCATTATCTACAATGGTGTATAGCAAGTACTATTATGGGAGCACCAATACATGTTAATTTTATATATATATATGCATTTAATTAAATAACATTATTATTATCTCTGCATATGTAAGTACGTTTGTCCACATTGGCGCATGGCCTCTCATACTCATAGTTTGTCGGTTGAAATTAAATACATGTACATAGTACAGCATTTCGCCTCTCAAAATCAGTTGAGCATGAAGTACAGGCAGAGAGAGGTTGAAGAGAGAGTCAAGTTGTGTATATCAAAAGGCAAAAGGCCTTAACATCTCATTTCTCTCCGTTTTATTATCAATTTACTTATCTAAACAACCTGCTTCATTTACAAAATGTAACGAACTCTTTTTTCTTCATAATTTTTTTTAATTACATTCTCTCTTCATTTAAGTATAAGTTCGTATTGTCCATCGCAACCAATTTGATTTCCTATACCGAAGAACAAGAAGCAAAAACTTTGACACTCAACTTGACTCAACAGTAAAATACGTCAGTACTCAACACTCAAAATGTAAGTTTTGAAACAGCAATAATAAAATTGTATTATAATCAAAATATTGTTGTGATTTTGACAAATTCTGACTCAGAATTTCAGAATTTCTGAGTATAATTTAGAAATTAGAAGAGGCGAACAATATTTCAGTAGTAGTTTAGTTTAGTTCAATCTAGACATAATAATTAATTAAATTATTGCAATTTGTAGTATTTTGCAACGACAATATATAATATAATGTAAATAAAAATGGTTTTGTTGGTATTATTTATATTTCAATACCGTTGTTGTTGTTTGATGTGGAATAGGAATGTAGATGAGGAAGCGCAACAAAATAAACATGGAATTATTTAGTCACAATTATAAAGATATAGAATTTGATACAAATTTAGCAAAATTTTATTATTTGGTACTAATTTTTGTGAATCTCTTTTGGATTTCTTTTACTTTACATTTGTGGAATTTGGACCAAAATACCAATCGTTTTATATGTAATTCCTGATCACTGCCCTCTGATCATCGCTCATCAATTTTGACGTCCCACACACACTCAATTTCCACCTACACGCACATCTAAACGGAATTTGCATATCCCAGGATGCAATAATATTGAAGATTCTTTTTTTTTAAATAAAATACATCAGCTTGGATCCTCATCAAATCAAAAAGAAAAAAGAAATTCTTGTAGGACGAACCAAGGAGTTCAAGAAGAGAACATAATATGAGTGACCACAGTTCTGTTCGCGTTGCAGTCAGGTAATTTTCCATACATATTATCTAATAAACGATAATTAATATATATATATATTATGCATACTTGAGAGATACGCGTAGTAATGCTCATATATTCACTACTATTACGTATAGGTAAAATATTCCTTATTTAGATAAAGAACCATATAAGGAACACACGGTCACTTAACATCAACTTTTTCAATGACATTCTTTATTTGGTTATCGTGACATTCAATATTTGTATGGCCTGTCCATTTTATTTGTACCATGTGCTATGTTTGTTTTTCAAAGCTAAATTTTTTTAAGTTCTTTCAGTATGACAAACAAACAAACAAAATAATATAATTTAAAATTTTTATGCTGATGGGATATGGCGTTTATGAACTACAAATATTTTAATATAGTCATTTATATCATAGTTATATTCCTGTCGAATGTACATTTTCAGGAAATACGCAATCGAAATTGTGTATTTAATTATATTATCCTCAAATTTTATTTTTGTTGTTACATTGGAGTTTGTAATCCAAGGATTCGATGAGTTTAGATTATCGTCATGTATTCTCCTCTGTAGAATTTAATCAAACTTAATCCGGATGGGATTATGCCATCATGGGAACCCCATGATATCAATGTCAAATTAATAATAATAATTTGTATGCATTATTAGGATCCGCCCTCCCTTGACACGAGAAACAATCGATGGGTGTCAAATATGTACATCTGTGAGTCCGGGAACACCTCAAGTGTGGATCGGAGGGAACCATGCTTTTACATATGATTACGTTTTTGACTATGACTCCAAACAAGAAGAAGTATTTCAATCTGTTGCTGCACTTGTAGATGGATGTCTGGATGGCTATAATGCTACTATTTTGGCCTATGGACAGGTTTGTCTTATAATCTAAAAAATAAGGACAAAATAACAGTTTTACATTAGCGTACCAATCTAAATCTACATTTAATTATTTATAGTTAAATAAGTAAATAAGTATCCCATTTTGTTACATTTATAGACGGGCAGTGGAAAGACGTACACAATGGGGACTGGGTTTGATGTTGAATCACTACATTCCAACGAATTGTATGAGAATCAAGGTATAATTCCAAGGGCTGTTCATTATTTGTTTTCTAAAATTGAAGAGCGTAAACAAGAAGCAAGAGAGTCTGGCCATCCTATTCCTGATTTTAAAATAAACGCTCAATTCGTAGAGCTTTATAATGAAGAAGTGTTTGATCTCATTGAACCGGAGGCCAAGGTCAGTTTTAATCACTCACCATCCTGAATACTTGCAACACATGTGTATTCTCATTTCTTTGATATTTGCATGATCAGTTTGGAGCCAAGTTGTGATTCAACGAATTGGATTCATATCTAAATTATAATTGTCTGTTTATAGTCCTTCATTTTCATACCTACTATTACCTACATCTTATCCACTTTTCCTCATATTTATTTTCTCTGTAAATACTGTTCATTTATTCCGTATTTTATCCCTAAAAATTAAATATTCTCTATATACTTGATTTAAATCAAGGGTGCTTATGACAAGATTCCTAATACTTTCCATCCGGTTTCCTCTCCAAGTGATACTCACACGACTCTCACGAGTAAAACGGTATTACTTTTCCTACTACTTCTATCCTAATACTTACATTAATTCCTTGTCACAATTCTGAATAAAATTATAATCCTAAATGAAGTATTTACCTAAGTAGGTATATAGTACTATATCCTATTATTATTTATTTATTCTGAAACGAATTCTTACTTTCGTTAGGTTAATTTTTTTCAAAAAAGTTTATTAAAAAAGAAAAATGTAATTTCGTAAATAAATAACAGAATATGAATGATTATGAATTTTACAGAGTGGAACAGGAATTCACCGTCGACCTCAAACGACAGGTTCAATCAAAATTCATGAGGATCCTACTGGTGGGATTTATCTTGTAGGGATTGGGACAGTAAGCGTGGATACTGCAGATGACACGATAACTTGTTTGAAGAATGGTGCTCTATCTCGTACAACAGCCTCAACAAATATGAATGATCAGTCAAGCCGGAGTCACGCCATTTTCACATTGCATGTTAAACAACAGAGAATCGTGTCGGGAGATGAATTACCAGAATGTCAAACGGAATTTGAAACGTTGACAGCTAAATTCCATTTTGTGGACTTGGCGGGATCTGAAAGACTAAAGAGAACAGGAGCTACGGGGGATAGAGCAAAAGAAGGAATAAGTATTAAGTGAGTAATTTCAGTTTGTATATTGTACTGTATATTGAATATTGAAGAAACTTTATTTTCTCTGATGAGTAACAAAATATTAAACAGTAATTACATAAAAAATATTTTCAAAATAATAATACCATCACAAAAGCAATCAAGTATAACAATATTTTTTTCCCTGCATAGCTGTGGACTTTTGTCTCTAGGAAATGTCATCTCAGCTCTTGGTGATGTCTCAAAAAAAGTTTTCCATGTGCCGTACAGAGACTCGAAATTAACTCGTTTACTTCAAGACTCTCTGGGTGGAAATAGTCGAACCATCATGATAGCCTGTGTTTCTCCATGTGATCGCGATTTTGTCGAGACTCTAAATAGTTTAAAATATGCCAATCGAGCTAGAAATATTAAAAATCGTATTCAAGTAAATCAAGATAAGAGTTCAAGAACAATTGCACTACTCAAACAAGACATTCAAGCTTTACAAAATGAACTATTGGAATTCAAACAAGGAAAACGAAGTGGAGAAGAAATAACAGATACTTGGCATGAAAATGTGATGCTCACCAATGAAATTTGTAGTTTGAAAAATCGAGTGAAGGCTATGCAAGAGACAATAGATAAATTAACAGTTAAAAATTCTGAACTTTTAGCAGAGAGAATTTGTTATGATGCTAGCTCCAGTTCTGACACCAATACTTTTGACCTTGCTAATCTTGTGAAAGGCTACATGAGAGAAATTGAAGAACTACGAGCCAAATTATGTGAAGCAGAAGCCACTTGTGAAGGGATTCGGAAATCTTTATCACCCAAATCGAAAGTAGTATCACCAAGGAATAATAATATCGACCTTGTAGAATTAATTGAAGAAGCCAAAAGAGAAGTGGATAAGGATAAAGATACAGTCCGGAATCTTGAATTAGCCAATACTTGTGATAGTGATGAGTCTGATGAGGATCCAGATGAAATTGAAGAAAATGAAAGAAATCTTACCCCAGACGTGGAACTCGCCCAAGTCACTAATGACATTTCCATAAAGTTGCGTTTAATCGAACAATTGGAGATTAGTCAAAAACGGATTGAACTCATGAAAGCTCAGTATGAAGAAAAACTCCTGTGTTTATCCAATCGTATTAAGGCAACTGAGATGGAACGAGATAAAGTTTTACAATCTGTAAAAGGAGAAGGGAAATTAAAAGAAGTCAAGGAAGATTATGAAAAGAAACTGAAGAGTATGAAACAAGAATTGGCAAAATGGCAACTCGCTCAGAAAGAACACGCAAAACAAGTAAAGACTCAAAATCAAAATGAAAAACAGATTGGATTATTGAGAGCGGAAATTGACAATATGAAAAGGATCAAAGTTAGGCTTATGAATCAAGTGAAAGAAGAGGGGATCCGATGGAGAGAAGTTGAAGCCAAACGAGTCAAAGAGATTAATCAATTAAAAAAAGAACAACGGAAGAGAGACATTGCTATAAGGAATTTACAAGGTGAAGCCAAAATGAAGGATTTAGTACTCAAGAGAAAGCATGAGGAAGTAAATGCTCTGAAAAAAATTAAAGCAGTCAATTATAATAAAACTAATGGAGTGAAAACAAGTCCAGTCAAAGGAAAGCAAAGATGGGGAAGAATTCATGGTAATATGGTAAAAAATGTGACTACCAAACAAACCCTAGCCAATTTTGAACACGAAATGTTAGCCTGTATAAAAGAGCGGACGAGTCTTCGAGTAGAAATGACGAGTTTGACTAAAGAAAAAGTCAAGCTTCAAATGGAAATGGGCAATCCTGGGGATTTAAATCTAGTGAATGAGGATATTGACAATTTGAATGCGAAAATTGAATATGTTGAAGAGAAAATCAACGATTTACAGAGAAATATTGTTGAGTTGACTGGAGAGAGGGAAGATGAGGATAACTCGGAACTGAATGTCCTTGTTTCTAGACTAAATCAACAAGAAATTGGATATGTCTTCCATAAAATGTACGAACAGAGTGTCGCCGCAATGACCGAGTCCGCCAACTTGAGTAAGAAGGCTGTTGAAATGGAAGAAAAAAATAATCATACAGAAAGAGAGTTGGTGCTAGCAAGGGATTTGCTTCAACATATCATGCTTACTCATGGCGATGGAATAATGCTTCCGCCCGAAGTTGCTGCTAAATTCCAGAGTCTCAAGACTGATTACCGGACCGCACCCACAAATGCATCTACAGAGAGCTTATCCGGTGTGAGTAATGGCTTTTCTGATGCAACTTTCGTCAAACCATCAACAGCCGTACGTCATGAGAGGAAGGCTCGTCGTCTTACAGCAACTCCATCAGAACTTTTGGGAAATGGCGAGACTTCAGCGGAGCCACCAGTATTTGTCGAACCACTTGAAGACTTTCGGATTAATACTCGTCGAGGTTCATTCCGGGGTCGCCGTGATACGTATGTTGTACAGGAACCATTTCAAAATCCAATGACAATGTCTTGTACAGTTCCATCACAGTCACAGTACGAGCAATCAAGTTCTCTTGTACAGAGTAGTAGCAGCATTCCATGTCCAGACTCTAGCCGTGTGCCCACAACTAACCCTAATTCTAACCGTAAATTGTATTCTGGAATCCGTGCTAAAATTAATACTGGAAATAATAATGCGAATCAAGCTTTAAATACTACTTTTCTCAAGGACCCCGAACATAATCAATACGAGTAAATACTCTTTCATTTTTACTTATTAATATTATAATATTATTTAATGCATTCATTTGTTTTGTCATCCTTGTAATACACTTGCCTCTAATTCAATAATAATTGTAATGTTTGATATCAAATTCTCTTCGTTAACAATTGAGTGAAAACCAAATTAGGACAAAACTTTTCAGTTATGTCTGCTTCTTTTTTATTCTGCAATATAATAATTATTAGTGTATAACAACTCTTACTGACTTGCTTTATCTTTAATTTGAATTAAAAAGATCACCTAGCAATACTCCACCCGGCTCCCCTAACTCTCAGCGAAAATCTAACCATGATAACAATGTATTCCAACGGCTCTTCGGTGTCTCAGGGACTGAATCTAGTGGGGTTGGTATAATTCGGAATATTCGAAGCACAGTGAGTACTCAGATAATTGTATATATATTTTATCAAATCAATTACGTGTACAATTCGTATTGAGTCAGTTGTAAAATGTTTTAAAATGTGCATTTTTCAACAGTTTACTAATTTTACTTTTTGGTTCATTTTTTTTTCCTTTTTTTTGTTTACAGAGTTCGAATCGCTCTCTTTTAGTTAATGTTAGCATTGCAGAGGGTCATTCAAAACCTGTCCTTTCCGTCTTTGCTACAGAAGATAAATTGTTTACGGGTTCTAAGGATTCAACTGTGAAAATTTGGGATTTGACGACCGGAACAGAAGTTCAAACTTTAACTGGTCACCCAAATAATGTCCTTTGTGTTCAGGTATTCCAAATTTCATACATTTTCTAAACCACTTTCGTAATAACACAAATACGACCTACTAAAAACAATTAATCTATTCCGCCTGATTGATGATTTTCTTTCAGTATGTGGAATCAAATAGGATGATTCTCACAGCTTCTCATTGCTTTATAAAAGTGTGGGATATGAGATTGGGTAATAAAACAAGTTGTGTCAAAACATTACTGTCTTCTGGTGGAGTAGATGACTCGTATTATAAAATGGATGGAGCGACGAGACTTCATGTAATTCCTAATGGAGAGCATACAGTTAGCTGTATTTGTGTACTCGGTAACGACATGTTCACACCATTTGGAGAACGAGTCAGAAGATGGGATTTGAGAAAATTCCAAAGCATTGGCTTACTTCCGGGTAGACATGGAAGCGCTGTCACTTGTAAGCATTTTGTTTTATCGTGTCTATTATTTTCGTTTGTGTATGAATTATAATATCTTGTGCACATGGGGTATTTAATCAGGTGAAACTATAAATACAGGTATGGCACTAGATGAAAATTCTTTTGTCACGGGTTCCAAAGATCATAGTATTAAAGTATATGAATCTGATAGTTGCGAAAGTTCTGATGGGTCCTGGGATCTTCCTGAGGGGTAATACAATTTCTGATATGTATTTCTTTTGTATCAAATTACCATGTCCTTTTAGGAACATATCTATTTAATATAAAATGCTACATATTTATTATAGGGGTAAGGGGACAGTTGTATGGAATTTAGAACCGCCGCATTACGACGGCATATCCCAATTGGCATTATCTTCGTGTAACACTAACAAAGTACTCTTCTCTGGCTCACGCGATACGTGCATCAAAAGATGGGATTTAAATAAGAAAGAGATGGTGACTTCAATCAATGGTGCACATGGTGGGTGGATTACAGGCCTAGCGTTTGCTCCGAAAAATGATTCTTTAGTCCTTTCATCTGGTTAGTTTTTTTAAAGTTATTGATTCAAGTTTTCACATATATTTATCTCTGTATTTGCTTGTTTCTCAATAATTTTTTACAGTAAATAAATCTTGTTGTTTTCTTCCTTTGTTGGTTGTTTCATTAGGTCGAGATGGCATTGTTAAAATTTGGAGTGTTGCAGATTGTAGAGAGATTGGGAAAGTCGAAGCTCATAAAGGCAGTGTCAATTGCATGACAACTAATTCTAATCTGGTTTTTACAGGGAGTCAGTAAGTACCAATTCTTTTTATTAAATGTACTATGGCATTAACATTAGAATTAATACTACTCATGTAAATGTATAATTCAATTTCCTTGAATCGTGGATAATGAGAGGCTAATGAGTTTGTGTATTTTGAAATCCTGTGCACGCAGCTTTGGACAGATAAAGTTTTGGAAAATATCACAGTCTCGACTAAATTGTCATTTATTTGACTATAGTCGCAATAATATTATGACAATGTCAGTTTGACGTTGGCGTCCTTGTTGAAACATGAAAGTAAAAATGAGTTTTCTTTTGTCTTCTTTTCTAGGGATGGAACTGTTAGTATTTGGAAATTAAAGAAAACTGGATCGGATCCGTCGTCATCCGATCTAAATGATAATAATACATCACCTTAACACGACATTCCATCATTTTTAACTTTTTTTTGTTTCACCAAGTCATTCGTCTCACGCATTTCTTTTTTCTTCCTTAATATCTACACACAATTTTTATACATTTTACAAACCAAATACACGATACATACCGTTGCTTTCGTATATGTACGTTTTGTATTATTTTTCCTAATAACGTTCTCGAGTACCTAAATACCTAGAAAGTATAATATTCAATATTGTATTTAACACAAAAAGCTATATATAGATAATATATTTTATAGTATTTTCATAATTAGGGATCAGAAAGTTTTAATGATTTCAAGAGTCAATTTTAGTGATAATATTTATGATGATTGATATATACACCAATATATGTATTTAATATCATTAATTTAACCAGTTTTGCATTCCGTAGAATGTAAAAAGAGGATTCAATTCACAGAATATATGAGCACAGTCTTAATAACATTGCAGTATTATTAAATGTATCATTTATCGTGTATAATAATAATATATAATTAAGAATTTTTTAAAAATAATATTTAATGAATTTTACAAAATTATTTTAATCCTTCATAAATATTGTATATGTAGTGAGGTGGGTTCATTGAAATTATACGTCTAATTGGAGTCCTTAATTTGTGTGCGACTTATTTCGACAATGTTGAAATTCAACAGTTGAATCGACATTACTAAATTAATTTATGTGCTTATGTACAGAGAAATTCTCTTGGCTTGGAGAGTTCACATGAGCAAAGAACTGTTATAAAATAATAATAATAATAATAATCAAACCACGTGTACGTAGGTTTCCCCTGTACCTTGAAATAGCATAATAACTAACTAATTATTTATAAAGATCGGCAACTCACTGTAAAAGTAAACTACATATAATAATTATGATCGTACCACACCGTAAATAATAATAATTTATAAAATGTTCACAACATGTGAGCTTCACATGCATTTACTTGGCGAGAGAAAATATAATATATATATATATATTGTACCGTACGTAAATAAATATTTAGCAAATGAAATAAAATTGATCATTTTATAAACTCGTGTCGATATACTTAAATAACATGTTGCATTCATAAATTCATATCAATTCTTAACACCTTCATCAGTACTCTGTATCTAGTTTTGGTCTAAATAGACTAAAATAATTTTATGTGCAACGAGAAAATTATTATTACACAGGGAGAAATCATAAAGCATAAATATTAGTGCGAAATCTTTTGAATTCTCATTCGATGGCCGACGAGCATTCAATAAAAATGAGTGAAATAATTATGGACAAACTTGAAAATTTAGCAGAGGATTTAGATTTAAATGGAGCTGAAGGGGATGGCCCAGCTGGAGACGAAAATACTGCAGACGATGTGAAGAAGAAGAGGAAGCGTAATCGGAATAAGAATAAAGGTCAGTGTCAGTTGTTATTGTTTTTATTTTTGTTTACCTATTCTAATTATTGCAATTTGCAAAGCATATACAGAGAGAAAGAAAATAAGAACATGAATGTTGTATGGAATGTTATGGTCATATCTATTTTTAACTCATCTATGATGATGTGGCAATGGCATTATAATGTATGACTCGACTGTTTATAGGTTTACAATCCGAGAATAGTACAACAATTATTGATGAAGCGGGTACTGAAACTCAACCAAAACAACAACAGCAACAACAAAAAAAGACAAACAATAAGTCTAATAGCAAATATCCTGAACAAACAAATCCGCCAACGCTTCCAGTTGTGAATCTATTCAAAGATCCACCACTTGGAGAAATAACAGAGTATAAACCAGGAGCTGATGGACTTGTGAGAGGGAAATTAAGTAAACAAGAGATCAAGGCAAATGATGAAGTCAATAAGGAAATGTGGAATGACTTCAGAGTTGGGGCGGAAGCACACAGACAAACAAGACAGTACATTAGAGATTGGATAAAGCCTAATATGACCATGTTTGAAATCGTGGAAACATTAGGTTAGTTTTTATATTTTATTATTATTATCACTTTTATTTTTAAAAGCAAAAGTCAAAATAAGAAAAACAAGAATTTTATTAATATTTAATAATAATTTACAATTTTTTTTGTGACGTTCCTTATATGAATTAAATAGAGGCAACTTCCAGGCGATTAATCAATGAAAATGGTCTCAGTGCTGGCTTAGCATTTCCCACAGGATGTTCATTAAATCATTGTGCGGCTCATTATACACCCAATGCTGGTGATACAACCGTTTTAGGTGTCGATGATGTTTGCAAAATTGATTTCGGAACTCATGTTAATGGTAAAGTTAATGAGAGAAATTATCTAATAATCCGATTTATTAAACGTTTTTGAATGTAAATATTTAATGTTAATGAATTGCTTTTTCTCTGCCTTCAAAATACTTTTATTAAAATAGGCCGGATCATCGACTGTGCATTTACATTGACTTTTAATCCCAAGTATGACAAACTGTTGGAGGCAGTGAGAGAAGCAACAAATACTGGGATTAGAGAGGCGGGGATTGATGTAAGGCTAGGTGATATTGGGGCTGCTGTCCAGGAAGTGATGGAAAGCTACGAGGTGGAACTTGATGGGAAAGTCTATCCCGTGAAGAGTATACGGAATTTGAATGGACACTCGATCGACGCCTATCGTAAGTTTATTCATTAGTTGTAATTCATTAGTTGTAATTTCTTTGACAAAACATTTTAATAATAAAGTATTTTGTACAATTTTTGAACTTTATTTGAATTTCATTGTTGTACTCGCCATTTAACACACTCAACATGTGTGCGTGTCATTGATTGCTGTAGGTATACATGCTGGCAAAACTGTTCCGATAGTGAAAGGTGGTGACTCAACAGTCATGGAAGAGAATGAAGTGTACGCTATTGAAACTTTTGGATCTACCGGCCGAGGACTTGTACATGATGATATGGAGACATCTCACTATATGAAAGATTTTTTCGTGGGTCATGTCCCACTCCGAATGACAAAATCCAAACAATTACTCAATATTATCAATCAGAATTTCGGAACACTTGCATTTTGTCGCCGATGGCTGGACCGATTAGGACAGAGCAAATATTTGATGGCACTCAAAGATTTGTGTGATAAACACATTATCGAAGCTTATCCTCCTCTTTGCGATGTCAAAGGTTGTTACACAGCTCAATTTGAACATACAATTTTACTCAGACCAGGATGTAAGGAAGTCGTGTCCCGGGGAAGTGATTACTAAACTAATGCTAACAATTCATTATCATCAATAAGATAAGACATAATATAATATACTCTATATTCGTATATTACATAATAATACATAATAATAAAATAATTAGGAAGTCTTAACATTAAATTCTGTTAACAAAAGCATGTACAACGTTTGCTTTTTTTTGACATATTACGGAAGTCCTTCCTGTGTATGTCATTGTATGTATATATAGACATTCAGTAATTCGATATATACATCACTTATAAAGCATACTTTTTCCCTTCTTTACTATATAAATCTACCACAGTATGTACAAATGTACATGCTCCGTTTTTGTGAAAAAAGATTATTATTGCTAGTGTAAAAAAATAGTCATTACACCTACCTATATATCATACATTACATACATTGAAATAAATTGATTGACTATTTCCAAATCTATTCTCGAGAGTACTCTTTTATGTATCTTTTATGCACTCTATGTATTTCATTCGACTGAGCACTCATAATCCACCGATTAAATGTTACGTTTCATAAAAAAAAATTAAAAATTATTTAGTACTTTCAAGTTTCACACTGGGGAATGCAAGAAAATAATAATATTGTTGTTTTTCTACTGGATTCAAAAAAAAAGTATGTTATTTATTTACTGATTACTGCATGTACCATCATTTTGTTATTATGTACATATTTGGATACGCTACACTTAGTTTTATGGCTTTTCTGTTAAACATGTCATTATTATTTATTATTATTGATATTTTATGTGTAGACCTTCAACTAAAATCGTCTTACAAGTCTTTACATTAAAAATACATTTTGGTTATGCGTTAAATATATAAGTATTATTGTCTTATCTTCGTTAAAATATAATTATTGCTTACGATTACTTGATTGAGTGCGGTTAGATTAAAGCGTTTTCACAATCATAATTATTAATTACTTGTAGTCGATCGAAAAGATATATTTGTATTATATGCTGTGATTGATTTATTATTTGTTATCGGGTAAGTGAGTAGCGGACGTAGTGTTGGCCTCCCCCTCAGTAGTTGCAGACGACTTGAATCCCAAAATCTCCTCCATGACGAGACCTATGCACAGATAAGATATCATGAAATATTTTGCAACCAAATGACAGTTTATACACAAAATTATAACAATGCTTATTTGGTTTTTACGTCGCCATGTCTCTGTAGGAGCCTCTATATCTTCAAAAGACTGGTCGTAGGGTAAAGAATTGGGTTCATCGGAAGTGTCGGCATATTGACTTAAATATGGATGCGATAAGGCTTGCTCTGCGGTAATGCGTGTAGAACTATCCAAATCCAGCATAGACTCAAGTAGGTCGATCGCTATTTATTAATTGAATCACCGAATCAAGACGAATTGAGATATGTAAAACTAAACATACTTTTTATGACTTTTCTAATTGATAAATTACCTAATGGGTTGCAACCCTTAAAAATGGATTTGAAATCCTTCTTCGTCATTGGTGGTAGTGACTTGATATATACTCGAGCCTAATTAAATTAAATTTTATATGTAGAATGCATTATGATATGTTCAGAATTTATTTAAAACTGTTTGTGCAACTGTACTTTTTCATTCATATACGATGATATAATATAAGTGAGAAGATCATATCAAAATTTTCATACCGGTTCACTGGATATCTTTTCCAGGATGTGATTTCCAGGTTTTCCAAGGAGTTCCATTATCAAGTTTAGCTGGTTGATATCTATATATAGTTATCAAGGTGGAATTTGTGCTTTATTATGTAGCTATAAGATTAAAGATTATATGTATATATGTATGTATATATATACATATATACATGTATGCATCTATTATGTATATGTATGTTTGTATCTATATTACATATGTATATATAAACAGTATGTATAAACTTACGGTCACTTCCAGGAAAGAGAGTTTTGCCTGTAAGTAACTCTGCCATTATACAGCCCACACTCCAGACATCAATGGACTTGTGACTACAGAATGTACAAAAACGGTATGTATTAAGACATCAAATACTCAAGCACATGTGAAAGTATAAATATAAATATATACATATACTAGTATGTACTTTCCAGTTAGTACATTATACTAACTGGAACATACAAAACTACTTACTAGTGCATCCAATTAAGCATTATCTCTGGAGCTCTGTACCATCTAGTTGCCACATAACCTAAGGCCACATAAAAAAGTAACATTTAAAATAAATAATCATTTCCATTTGTTTCGTTTTAAATGCCTTATTACATATGGGATACTCACCCGTCATTTCCGTTTCCGTTGGACGAGCAAGGCCAAAGTCCAGAATTCTAAGTTCACAATCCTCATTCACTGCAACATTGGACGGCTTCAAATCCTAAAGAAGGGAATTGATGAATGGACAGTTAGAAAGATTTGCCTATAAATACAGCCTTGAAAATGTAAAACACAGGGAAGCTTATTCGTTAATGGGACTAACCCTATGAATGATCCCAGCTGAATGAATATACTTAAGGCCTCGAAGTATTTGGTAAACTAAAAATTGAACATGTTCATCACTCAATCTCTGTGTTTTGACGATATTGTTTAAATCTGCACCTGTAATGTAAACCATTTTAATTTATTAGAATTAAGACATATACTTACATAGTTTTTTGGCAATATAAATATTGACTGATTTATTTCTTTGATGTGGATGTGGGTACTACCCTCTCAACTGTTTGCAATATGTATATAATATATATTATACACGTTGAAAAAACTGAAATGTATATACCCATAAGAGGAGTGACCATGTAGACATCATTTATATTATTCTCGTCTTCTGACGGAGTGAACACATCCAGCAAATTGATTACCTATGCATTCAAATCAATTAACGTCACATTCATAATTATTATCATCAAATATTACTGTTCAACGTTACAATTAAAAGGATATGTAAAAAAAAGTACAAACATTTTCATGATTCATGTGTTTAAGCATCCGGAGTTCTCTGTACGTTCGTTTGGCATGAGTGCTAGACTGGAACGGTCTAGCTAATTTTTTGATTGCAACTTTTTCTCCAGAGACATCACAAATGGCAGAGCTATATTAACAAAGTAAATAGAGAATATTATGATTATTGAAAGGATAATGCACAGAACATGTAATATACTTAAAATTAAAGTAACTGACTAACCAAACTTGGCCATAGGCTCCCGAACCAACAGGTGTGATTGTTTTGTACCGATTCGGTAAAATCCATTCTGTTTTGTTTAACTCCAATTTGTAATAACCCTTCTTCATTGTTGTATCATTAAATCGAACAAGTCAAGTAGGTACGCAAAATATATAACAATTAAAGTTTATGCACTATATACAAGTATCCAAATTGAAACGAAATGTGTGCACAAATAAACGACACGATATACTAAAAGCAAAACCAAACTGTACTAATCAAAAAGGACAACAGACTCTGTCGATTAAACCAAATGAACTAACTAAATATAACGAACAAAAACAATAAAAACAATAGACAAACTAAAGACTCTTTAGTAAAGAGTGAATTTGGACAAGATTATTAAAAATTATTTGAGAAGATGACCTTGGAGCAAAAAATCCAAGGCAGTGTTGTATAACTCCACTTATTACTAATCCCAATTCGTTACTAATTCCTCTGCCGCTTCTTTTGGTCATCCTAATATTCCTTTACCAATTCTTTTTGGAAATTTTTTGGTAATTTCAATTCGTTAGTATGTAGTAATTCTTCCTACTGATGCTTTTGGTAATTCAGTTGAGCGTAGACAGTCAAATTTAGCAATTTGCCGTACGATTTTGACTGTTTTACAGACAGTCAAATTTGACTGTCTACGCTCAACTGTACATATATTTATGTAAAAAATATTCCCTCTTTTAATTATCTTGATAATTTATTACATGTAGTTTGAAAAATATCAGTAGATCAGTGTTGCTCAATAATGGAAATATCACCAAATGATCTACAAAGAGGATGCGCGCGCGGTACTGCTGATAATTCGTAATGCAAACAAACTTCCCTAAAATTGGAAGCTTTTGCTTGCATTACGAACTATCAGCAGTACCGCGCGCATCCTTTTATTTGTAGATCACTTGGTGATATTTCCATTATTGAGCAACAATGATTATGGACTGATATTTTTCAAACTATATGAATTATTAATTAAACGGTATAAAGCTATTTCGATTTCATATTTTACTGTTTATTATTATCAAATGCTTTGTTGTTTCAATACTTATTACAATCCTTCACTATATTTTGATTGTTACACAGTAATCAACTCTGTATATTTCTATTTCTATATACAAAAAATATCTTGTGTTGTCGAGCTGGAATAGAATAGAAGAAATATACGCATTTATAAATCTAAACTTAAATTTAGAAGATCTGCACACAGGACAAGGTTGGTCAAAATATGTAGAAATATCTAATAAATTCTTATACAAGTTCAAATGAAATAAAACTATAATTAGTCAAAAACTATGACTGGAACTATAAATATTTATGTAATTTAGATTTAGATTTGGATTCTAAATTGTTTACTGATGATAAAATGATCTTCTCGAGAATCTCGAATCCAGCTATAAATATGTAAATATTAATCATAACGATAAAAAATGACAAGACAAAATACAAACATTTATATTTATATGTATATATACTTAATATATATCTACAAAAACTAATATATTTTCTAATGATAGTCTTAATATCAATTATACTTAATATCAAATTGTGTATATTTAAATGTGTACCTTATAAAAGCTTAAGCCTTAACGCTAAGAACACAACAATTTAAAACTAAACAAATTAAGGAACGATAAGGATAACGAATTTTTTGAGTGTTGTTATACACATCTCATAGTTATTTAGTGTGTAAAATTACAAAAGTAGAATTAATGTATATAAGTATGTATAATGATTTGATTCGCCTATTGTTTAAAATTTAAAACGATGCATTGTTGACGATGACTATATTCTGTAGGGAATCTGTAATATATATACATATGTTCATGTGTTATGATGAATTACATGGTATTTTTATGACTTAAAAACTTTTAAAAAAATTAGTATTTATATTATATATATAGCATTTACATATTTAAATTGTGATCTGTGATCGTGTGTACCTGAAAAAATCCCTCAATTTTCCATAGTTTCTCTCCTTTTCCCTAATGAGTTTGAAAGGAGTACTTTCACGACTTTCACCGCTTTCACCCCAATTCATTCATTTCTTTTCCCAAGTCTTTTCTGTTAATATTCATATAGCTGCTAATTGAAATATATGTGGTAATGGTATATATAGAAATTTGATATCGTATATATTGTAAATACAGACTTTTATTGTAGTTGTAATATCAATTATTAAAATTTAAATATATTGTACACATATAAATAGGTTAATTAAGGGTGAAAGAAGAAAAAGAAGACGAGAAGAAAAGAAGAGAATAGATGGTTGCTGGAGAGAAAAGGGAACTCTCGACCTCTTGCGAAAGCGGTACCATAAATACTGAAATATACATATATCGAATATATATATATATACAATATACAATTCCTTATAGAATCTATAACGATAATCATTATATTAAATTCTTGTTTACTATGCATACTACTTACTACTTACACATACATGTAAACTATAAATCAATGTTGTAATAAAATATCAAACATATGTAATTATTATATGGAAATTCGTCTATATACTTTCTCTTTTTTTTATTCTTCAAATGAGAGTGAAAGTTGAGACGACTTGTTGCAGGTGAAAGCTTCCGATTAGTGGTTTAATCTTCTCTCGTAAGTATAATTACTTGCAGATTCGCTCGTTTGTAATGTGGACGAATGGGAACAAAGATGAAAATCCTCATTGAAGAATAATAGTTTTAGGACTTTGGAGAGGAAAAACGAGGAAACGAGTAAAAGTGAATAAATTGAAATAAAAAATCAATATGAATTGTATCCAGAATCCCTGCGCTGACTTTCTTTCTCTTTCTCCTTCTCTTTCTCGTTCTCGTTGTATAGTTCTAGTTGTAGGTCTAGGTCGGTGTTTTTTTTTTTTTTTTGAATCCTTTTCCTTCCGTCTGTTGCTCCACAAAATTTAGCATCTACATATATGTATATATATTCCTGTGAGTTGAGTCTCATCTGGAGTTTATCTAGAGTTGTGTTAGAGGCAAGAGTATAAGAGCAACAGCTGGGTTTCAATGACAAAATCCTCTACTGTTGCTCTCTGTATTTCCACTCTCTCGTCGTCCGTATCATTCCCAATTTCCACTTGATCTTCAAACACCAGGATAAGCTCCAAATAAAACGTCTTATTTTATCAACCACCTAGTTATATAATTCTGACTGTGTTTGTTTTCTAATAGTTATTATTATAGTGATTGGTTGTGTCAATTCTTAGAGTTGGAATTGGAATTGGAATTGAAATGGAATCCAAACAACTTCTGGTTCCGGATGATGAAGCTGGAACTGCTGGGAATAAGTAAGTTTTGAGACACATTTATTTTTATTTCCTTATATCAATTCCTTATCAAAATTCCAAACATTGCTACTAAAAATATAAACAATTAATTCCAGAAGAGAGTTAATTATCATTGGAATGGATTATTTTTGTGAGCGCAGACAGGGGAGTTTCATTTGGAAGTACCTGAATTTTCGTCGCCGTTATGTAATTGCTTTCCTCTCGTTTCTCGGGTTCCTAAATGTCTACACTCTCAGGTAAAAACAATTAATTAATTTAGTATTTAACTATTTAGTGTACCTCGAAATCAAAATCATCCATCAAATTATATATAATAATTAAATATGTAAATAAATTATATTAAATATATCGTCTGTTAAGTTCACAAATGAACTATAACGATTTTCCTTAATTTTCGGAAATGCGACTACTGCGTTCGTCTTTGTGGGTAAAATTCTGAAAAAATTCAGGGTGACAGAAAAGGTCATGGCAGACAATAATGTCGCAGGACCCACAGCTCCATCTTGAGCCATTTGACCTTTGCAGCAGGTTAACGAAATTAAGGAAAATAATTATAGTTCGTTTGTGAACTTAACAGACGATATATATGAATTATGATTTTGATTAGGGTAAACTTGTCAGTGGCCATCATATCAATGGAGGAAGAGTTTGAACATTACAAATCCAAAAAAGGTTTGATTCTCTCGGCCTTTTTCTATGGATACATTTGTTCACAAATCCCTGGTGGATTCATTGCCAGCCGTTATGGAGGAAAGAAATTGTTTGGGATCAGTGTGTTGATCACGTCTGTGCTCTGCATCATTACACCGTTTGTGGCGAGAGATTATCGAGCACTCATGGCTATTCGAGTTCTCCAGGGATTGGCCGAGGTATATATATGTATAATCATTTTGAATTTATAACATAATAATCTCCAGTCTTCAGTATATATTTTAGTTTTTAATATGCTTAAAGACATATGTGTCAAAGCTTATTAACTTTGATTGTCTGTATTCAAATATCTGTATACAGGGTTCCACGTACCCTGCAATAATTGCTTTGTGGTCAGTCTGGTCGCCTTCATGTGAGCGAACCCGATTGTCGACAATCTCATTTTCAGGTACATATATATACTTGAAGAAATATCCAGAGAGAAAGTGTGGGCTTTCACTTTTCCTTTCTCTCTTTCTCTCTCTGTTTTAACTATTCAATTTGTTTTTTTTTTTTAATTAAATAAATAATATAATATAATAGGTTCTTACATTGGAACGGTGCTTTCGCTTTCAATGTCTGGAGTAATTACTGAAAATTTCGGAGGATGGCCGATGATTTTTTATAGTTTCGGAGTTGCTGCATTTATATGGGCTTTAGTTTGGTTATTTGTGGTGGGTGAAAGTCCGGCAGTGGACAAATGGATCTCAGAGGATGAGGCAGAATACATTCAGTCTTCATTGGGCAGTAGCCCGAGTGTGGTAATTAATTAAAAATAAAACAAAGTCCATTCGCATATATATATACTTACGTTTAATGCGCGATCAAGTACCAATTTATTTTATAGCGTGTATAGTTAATAGTTTATATGATTTAGCTGTAATTGGAATTGGAAAAAGGAATATATTCCCCGTTTTATATATATGTATAGCAAAATGAGGAAATACCATGGCGTGCAATATTGAGCTCCAAGGCAGTGTGGGCAATAAATCTTGCTCACTTCTCGGAGAATTGGGGATTTTACACGCTGCTGACTTTATTACCAACTTTTCTGAAGGGTATATACAAAATAGTCAAAATACGTATTCCAATCATAAAATATAATGTATTATAATATATTATATCATAAACTTCAAGCTCTGGAAATGGAGATGAAGCTTAAAAATCCTTCTAAATCTATAAACGGTATTGTTCTGTGTTATTATTATTCGTTCGTTCCATTTAGAGACATTGACAACAACTCCATTGTACAGTGGCATCATTTCTAGTATTCCTTATTTGGTGATGGGAATTGTGGTTCAATTGGCTGGTTCAATAGCTGATCGAATCAGAGCATTTAAAAGTACTACTTTTACTAGGAAACTCTTCACTTGCTCTGCTTTTGCTGTTCAGGTATATACACTAAATAATATGATTTCGTACATAACTTATATGTACAATATCATTAATTTTTAATGATAACTCAGATGAAAATTAGCATAAAATGTAAATTCCATGTCCAGGCCGTCTTCACTCTCATGGCTGCTTTGCAGTCCCAAACGGTCTCATCAATTGTTTTTTTGACATTGGCAGTAGGACTTGGAGGCTTCGCATGGGTACACAAACCAACAACAAGATAACTATGTGTTTTTCCATATTATTAAATAATAACGTATTTTAATTCACTAAGTTAAATTGTTCTCTATCTTTTTATCTGTAATTTAATTATTACACGGATAGGCTGGATTTGGAAGTAATCATCTCGATATCGGAAATCACTGGGCTGGATTGCTTATGGGAATTAGCAAGTAAGTGTTTTCACCACCCACAACTCTTACAAATTAATTGCTCAGAATTGTCGGTCCTAATCAGTTTTTGATATTTTTTCACAGCACTTTTGCCACTATACCAGGGATAGTGAGCCCCGTTCTGGCTACAGTAAGTCTATCTCCTCTAATCAATATTATTACAGATATATATCTCTCTACTCTGATTAAAAATGCATCATACATGTCTGTCTATTCCAATATTTTTTTTCTATTTACAGAGTGGACAAGAATGGACGACAGTATTTACGGTTAGTTGTTTCTTGATTTGATTGAATTTCCACCCAAGAATTCCTTTTTATCCTCATTTTTAAATATCTTTCTCCTATGAAGACAATGATGATGATGATGACTATAGATAGACAATCGATTTTTGCACATTTCAGGTTTCAGCGGTCATTTATTTACTCGGAGGAATAGCCTTTTTCTTTATGGCCTCCGGAGTCGAGCAACCGTGGGCTACTAGTAGACAACATTTGCATCAAATTGATGATGATGATGACGACGATGATGACTCTGACTAAACATTTCATTTATTTTATGATGTATTTTATGATGTATTCTTTGTGTTCTCTATTCGTCGTTACCTGTTGTTTTTCTATATATACCTACATAATTTATGTACTTATGTATGTGTACATTATTCTGAACATAAATTATATATATATATATCTTGCATATACTCTTGAATCTACTGAACTATCATTATCAAATTGTATGAAACCCCTGTACGGACATAAAACACAACCATTGAATAAACTCAAAAACATTTGGAAAGCTTCACATAATTGTTTTTGAACTGTAGCTATATGCAGTCTGAATATAGCATTTATTCGATATTCGGAATTCAGAATCGTAAATAACAAAGAAAATTATAATGAAATACTTGAGAAACAAGATGATGTCATCAGGATATTATACATATTCAGAATGTATTTTTTGTTAATGGAAATTAGAAGCGAGTAAAATAAGTATGTAGATGTATATAAAATCATATCTTTTTTACTTTTTCCTATTTTTAAGTTTCCTAGCTTTTGAGGCGAGTCTTTTGTTTTTCTTCTTTTGTTTACCAATTTTGCGCATTGACATCCACTCAATGTAGTTTCCGAATTGATCTCGCTTAGTCTTCGTATTGTATATCCTCTCAACTTTTTCTTTTCCTGGTCCCGTTTCCATTTCCTCTACTTCTTCGTCACTTCTTTCATCATCACTTCCTTTGTTTTCATCATGTTCATCACGTCTAGATCTTCGACTTTGGTGACGGCCGTGTTGAGATCTGCTTCTGGATCTATTAGAGAATAAATATGATTGAAATCAGTACATCAGAATTACAACCAGAGCATATTTACTCACTATTACAAAATTACTATACAAATTAAATTTGTTAAATCGTATTTGTCAGATGCGTAGAAAATCTAGAAAATAGAATCTAGAGGAAAATTTATATTTTATTCAATTCAATTATTATACCTGATTTCTTTTCTGATTAGCTTTGAGGTTCTCCGTCGCTCTGGGATTTCTTCAATTTGAGTCACTTCTAAAGGGGTTGTGGTTGTTAAACTTGTTAAAGTATCAATTCCCAGCAGAGTTTCATCAGCCGGTTCATCCTTCACAGCTACAAAATTTACAATAATAAAGGAAATTGAAACAAAACCCAGTAATTGTTAACAATGGTGCATTGTATCAGCATTTCCATGTACTTATAAAACATCTCCGCATAATTATGATTAAAGCAAATTCATATATATATAAATAAATGACCAACCTGGCGTGACTTGGTAATCTCCAGCGCTCACCAACATTTTAACGAGACGATCATTTTCCTTGGCTCCATATCGTTCCCTCTTGACGGCCTTCATCTTCCGCCTCCACTTACTTCTTAAAGACTTGGCCATGATTAGATTTCAATCGAAAATTCAGATATAAATGATTTATAATGATAATTAATAAACTTTAATTAATTTATTGTCGATGGAAACCCAGACGCAAAAGGACAGATATACACGGCTGTGCGAGTCACGTGATTCGACACGTGCTGTGTTCAAGCGATCGCGGTTGAAAATGAGGCAGCCGATAGTCTTTCATATCACTTACGACAAGGGAAATAAAAACTGCATGCAGACTGTATTGAATATTTTAAGTATAGCTACTTATATCCAGAGGTATAAAAAACAACAGAATGTACGGTTTTATTGGTACACAATTAAAAGTTTAACAACAATAACAATAATAATTAATAAAAAAAAATCCATCACCATCTTGTTTTAAATGATAATAAAATTACTTTCATTGCAATTTGTTTAATAGATGCGTTTCCATGTTCCACAAGTATACTTAATTAATATTAATAGTATTGTTATATATATATATGTATATCGATATCGACATGTCAAGTACTCATTGTATATATAGGTACAATAAATACTTGTTGCAATTTTTTGGCAATATCAACTACCGTTAATGATAGTTTTTCGCGTCTACCTATAGTACTACCTACCGAATATTTTGTATTGTATTATTGTTATATATGTATAAAAATTGCCATTTTACATTATACCGTATTCTACACTTGTACGTAAGTATTTAAAAAAAAAATTTGTATCATGTAGTTATTATGCATTCTCGCGTTACAGGATATAAGTACTATCAAAAAAGTATAAAAACATGTAAAACTCCATAGTGTATTACATTAAAAAAAAATTGTAAGTATAAATATGAAGTATTTTTTGTCTTGACTTCGGCAATTATTCTTCTTTTTTTGACATTGACATTGCCATTTTTTGTATCGCATTTTAGCATGGGTTTTTAGTACCTGCTACAGCTTTATATAAATATGTATATATACCTATACTATACTATTGTAGCGAATTTGATTGAGGAATTTTACATGTAAGTAGGCATGTAGGGAGTATTTTCATATTCATATAATAAATATAGTTTGTATTATTTCAAATAATAAGTATAAAATAATATCTGGCTGTGTGTGTGGTGGATTTTGAAAATCACCGTATAACATGTAAAGGACATGTAAGATTTTTCCCAATTCTCGCAATGAGTTCTTCTCCCACAGTTCCCAATTCTTTCCAAGAGTATTTGTCAATGAGATGAACCTCTTCAAGGGGTTGTCGAATGGACACGAAAATACTTAAGCACATGCCATCATGTTGACCTGGAGGAGTCCCATCGTATTCAATTGCAAAAACACCGTGAGGTCGATGTTGTGGAAGCTCGGAGCCGAATATTTCCTATATATATACAAATCAGAACAACGATGAATGATTCATTCATTGAATGAATGATTTCGTTTGGACACTTGAGACTGTAGACTGTGGAATTTAGAAATTTTAT
Source organism: Gisinianus flammeolus (assembly GCA_034699125.1). Lineage (NCBI taxonomy): Eukaryota > Metazoa > Arthropoda > Collembola > Symphypleona > Katiannidae > Gisinianus > Gisinianus flammeolus. The sequence continues at coordinate 29,375 of JAIUND010000463.1, read as the reverse complement.
AAAAATGCAAATATACTCACGTTCATATATTTCTTTAGTGTAGCGTGAAGACTTCTCGTTGGATTAATCTCACATACAGGCAAATGTGCTTGAACCTTTTCTGAGACGAGGACGTTCACTTTATTACTGTTTGAGTTCAAATCAAACATAAAGGCATTAATTAATGGGTAAAGTAAATTGCAATAGACATACACTGTATAATGTACTATATAAGCATTATGAGTCATAATTTATGACTGGTCAAATATATTGCGTATTACTTGGAACGTCGTCTGACTCCAATTAGAATTCTCATGTACAGTTTTTTATGTGATATCCCAGATGGTAATATTTTACTATGCCATGGTTCATCTCTATTTGTGTGATATTCCATTCCTTTATTTATAAGTGGAACAATATCTTGGGATCTGAGTTGGAGACTCGAGATGTCACGAACCCATTTTGCTTGTAAGGATTCTTCATCGGCTTCATTCGTCGTCTTCAGCTTCCCTCCCACCACATTCCCAGTCAAGACGAACCTGTATATACATAAAATATTCACAACAGAAATCCCATTAATTATTAGGAATCAATCCATATAATTACATACATGCACTATACTGGGTTAATTAATTAGTTAATTGTGGGTGTGTGTGTCCACTATAAACTATAATATACCTAAACCAACACCCAGCAGCGGACTCAACCATGAGTAATGTTGTTGGCTCCATGTCCAGCCCAGTCTCTTCCAAAACTTCCCTTCGAACTGCTTCCTATATATATAAATAAATGAAGATGAACAGAGATTCGAACACATATACATTCAAAAATAATTGACATGATAATTTTAAATTTGTCTCTCATCCGAACCACATGTTAAATAATAATAATAATAATTAGAGTAAGTATATGTACATTTATCGTTTCTCCGGGTTCCATCCGACCTGCTGGCAAGTACCATTGCCCTGAACATGATGGCTTCGCCTCTTGAATCATGAGTACTTGATTGTCTTCATTTATTAAAACAGCAGCCACGATATAAGTCACGGATTTCTTAGTCAACGGGATGAACTCGGTAGGGCCAGTTGGAGTGACGCCTTTGGATGCTTTGAATAAAATTAAAAATGTCAATAAACATAAACAGATTTTACAGAACCTTGAAAAATCATCAAATCAAAAAAAAAGAATTGCAAATTTGAAATTACCTAAGGCTTCGTTTTGATCAGCAAGGGAAAAATCACAAAAAGTCTCTTCTCCTTCAATCCCTTTCCCACTTAATAACGCTTTTATTTGACTCTCCATAGTTCTATAAAACAAAATAAAATAGAATCTAATAAAATCCCACACAATTAACAATCATGCATATATAATCATGATGAATTGATTTGACTTGATCATTGAACTCTCCGCAACATGCACATCAAATGGAAATTTACTTTAGTTTTTTTTTTTACTGCATACTGTGCGATTACTTTAATTGTAAAAAGTTTTTACTAAAAACTTACACAGATTCGAGAATCAAAACACACAATACACTGACAACACACAGGACACACACACACAAACAAGGTTAAATATGTTTTGTATATAGTCGCCAATAACCGGTTGTGAATTCAAAACACTAATAATTTGGTAATATTATTATAATTTTCATTAATTTTCACCACATATGTGGGCAATTGAAATTGATTGACACTTGACACATGGAAATGGCACAATAAACGAAAATATCCAGCGCATTTAGAATTTAAATGAAACCACATTGATGCTTTTGATTTTGATAATGGATAAGGAATGAGAGGAAAGGGAATTCTCTCTCTTTAAAAAAATCAAGTGAAGACGACGCTGATGTAGATTTCTGAACGCAGTCTGAATATTAATTTATTTTTCTTGGACTATGCAATTTTATTGTTAAGCAGCTGCACCACCAAATTCTTCGTCTTTTGGTCCTGTACGTGTGTTGATCTCGAGTCAAAGCTGGGTTTATACACTTACATTGTCGAGATATATAGTATTAAGAGAGAATTAGAGAGAGATGGACAGTGTACGGCTGTACGGTAACTTAAATTTGATGTGTGTATGTGATACGGTGAAGCTATGTATATAGAATATAGAAGAGCTAGAGAGAGAATTCTTAAGAGGGGAGAAGGAAAAGAAGGTATTTATGTCAGTGGCAGTGGCCGAATAAATTAAATACTACTGCCTGATATTATGTACTTATATATTTTATATATTATTATATGTTATACTCACTCATATCATATCATACGGGATAGCCAGATGAACAAACCCTGCAGCCACCACCAACACCATTGTGCACCACAGCAATATAGCAATGGCAATAAGGTAATAAGCAACTTTTATATACCGTCAGCCGCCACAGGCTATCGACAAAATGTTCTTCTTTTCTTCTTCGTCTTCCTTCGTATAATGTATTGGTTTCGTATATATCCTTATTGCAAGATCTCAATGCAACGAGGACAGTCCACAGCTCACAATGCTCCACAGCTTTATCTTACAAATCATGGCAAATCTTATATATACAATCAGTTAATTAATCGTATCAATTTGATACTATTAAATATCAATCCCAAGTTTTAATTGAGTCTGTCTTAGATTTTTTCACTCTAATTTTGTTCACAACTATATGCATAAAATTGCACATGCAGAATCACTATGGACTATTTGAAAGGTTTGGGAAATTTCACGTACATGTACAAATGTACATATGAATATTCGAATGGGGGACAAAGAGACAGTGAATCGAATCAGTTCTGGACTCGGACTCTGTGGAACAAATATATAATTGTTTTGGTTTTGTTCAATTTAAACCTGTAGCAACTATTGCTATGAATGTGAGAATCGATGATCCGACATTTAATATTTATTGTAATAATTCCACATTCCACAAGGGAAATCCGAAATAGATTTATTATAGTTAGGTATAGGCTAAAAATTCCCATTTATTTCTTTGCAAAATAGTTTTTTTCCCCTTTGTACATACATCTTAAATAGGCTTCCCCTATTAAGTAAGTATATATATATATATATATATATGATTCTATAGAATCTCACTGTTAAATATACTCAAGTCCGTGTGTACTATTTATTTATTAGATTAGAGACGGAATTCCCCCCCTACAAATCGCAAAACTAGATTCCAAAAGATTCCCATGAGTTTTTTAATGTATATTATAGTCTTAGTTTTTTATTTTTAAATAGATACCTACATACATATTTATTTACATAGGTATAGTACTAATAATGTGAAGACTAAAAACTCAAGGAACCTTTTGAAAAACTAGGTTCAGTCTGTATAATTAAAGTAAAGTAATATTAACAAGGACATTTGCAAAACTCCAGGCTGTACACGTTTTAGTATACGTAAAATATTCTCATAACATGTATATAATATATGTAACATATCATTATTATTATTGGATTTATTGTCACAGGCAGAGTTCATAATAACAATTATCATTTCAATCCATTCTGACATGCAAATAGAATACATCAAATGTCAATGTGATGTAAATCGCATTGAAGAACGATAAAGTTATCAAATATCAATATGAAATCAATATGAAATAATGTCATCATCATTCTTCCCTCTCAGAACGTTGAAGGTTATCCGGAAAAGTACAGGTATATATATAGGTAGTTGTTAATTACAGAGCAAACTCGGAAAATCGTGTAAAGCACTTGACACGAGAAAAGACAAAATTTGGAAATTTATTTGGTTCCAGGTCAAACTGGCTGATGCAGGAGTTGAATGTCACATTATAGTCCTTCCAATTGAGAAAATGATTATTTCTATTCTTTCCATGGGTAACCGAGAATTCCATATTGTAATGAAAACGTTGGTAGTTCTTTATCGAAATAAATTTCGCAGTGATTTTTTGGCCGTCGAGTTTGTAGTTACCTATAAATTGTATAAATAAATGCATAAATAATTTGTACAAATAAATTGTATAAATAATTTGTACAAATAAATTGTATAAATAATTTGTACAAATAAATTGTATAAATAATTTGTATTTACCTTGTAGAATTTTATTATTTTTGGGGATGGGATCTCGAAGATATTGAAACTGAAAATCCTTAGGGGCCTCAGATGTCGTGATGAATAGTACAACTCCATTTTGGGCAAAGAACCGGATGTACCGGTAGTATTCCACTAAATGGTAAGGCCTATACATATAGGAAAGAAATAGTTTTTCGTTAATTTTCATTTCATTCATTCAATTGTAAATATAATACATGCTTTTAAATACAAACTATAAAAAATCTCGGAATTTTCTAGTTGTTTAAGTCTCGATTAATTTACCTGTAGCTTTGATCTTGAAATGAATTTTCTCCAGAACGGACGTAGGTAACCTTTGATATATAACATCCATCGAACTTTGGATGCCAATGACTATGGTACATTTCACGATAGCTCTGTACTCCTGGAGGAAGTCTCCTTGTTAACTCTTTTCCCCAAACCCTAAATATATATTAATATTAAAATATAATTATTTATTATATTTCAATGCCTCTTGATTTGTAGCTACATACGAGTGATCACAATGCATTTATACATTTTACACACACCTTGAGCAAATTTCCTTCCACAGTCCTTCATCTCTACAAATAATGTACCAGCCCATTGAAGTAGATGAGAGAATGTCCAGGCTCCTTGTATCTAAATCATCTCGAGAAACAACCCACCTGAAATGATAATTATAATTAAAATTATGTTATGATCTATTAGATACTGTATTACGTACTATTTTGGTAATTGGTTGGAATTTGGAAATGAATTGATTTATTACCTGGCAAGGTACGACAAAACTTCTTCTGGGAAATCTTGTAAATGGCTTGATTTTCGTCCTGCATCCTCCAAATCAACATCTTTCTGGAACCAAACCCAATCATTTTGCATGATACAGGTTAGGAAATTACTCCTTAAATCCAAAGACTCCTCAACATCAACTGGATCGTCCTCAGGCTCGACTAGAATTTGATGATGAGGATCAAAATATACTTTTTTTTCAATATCCGGCACGAGAGCAAAAGCTTGCTTGTAAAATCTACACGCTTCGTACATTTCCCCACCATTCTCGAGTGCAACTCCTTTGAGAAATAATTGACGAGCTTTTTCTTCTATTTCCATCTCTTCTGTGACGATACTCGTTTGAACGATGTCAATGTCATTTGTACTGTGTTGTTGCTGTTGTTGTTGTTCTTTACTTTCTGATGTTCCCCTGGAATCCCTTGAACTGGAAGAATTTGATTTTTTAACTCCAGCACCACTGCTATTGCTATTAGTCTGCTTTTTATTCAATTCCTTTTCCCATTCTTTACGGAAATTCTCAAGAGTTGTACTGGGACTACTAGGAATTACATTATCTTCATCTCCATCACCATCAAGAGCAGATTGTTTCAATCCTGCATTGAAACAATCCTCTGTCAACGACTCGGATAATGTCGGGCTATTATTTCCAACCAACGTTTCCGGTAAAGAATCATCCTATACAAATTTCAAATTACAATTACATACAGGACATTAAATCACATGTTCACTTCACAAATCTATATGAATGTAGGTATAATAAATGATTTTTATTTGTTTCTTACCATATTTAAAGAAATGTTTGTCTCTGGTCTTCACAGTAATATTCTTTAGATACTTGATGTTAGTTTGACAAATCTCTGCAGCTGAACATTAAAATATCCATGTTAAATGTAATGAGAGGAAAGAATCTAAACTTTACAAAATATAACCCCATTTGCTAATCACAAAATGACAAAGTCACAGCAGCTGATTCAATATTTTGCATACGAATTTGAATAAAAAATGTCTTCTGCGTACTTTAAGTATGCAAATTTAAATTGATTGACTATTCTTAATTCGATCGGCAAAGACTATAGTTCAAAATGATAGAGTCTATAAGGTACGTTTGATGAAGCTTTTTTTTTACTGTACAATGCTGTTAAATATCAAACAATGATAATAATAATATGTAATATAAACAACAATTTAATGGAAAATGCAAAATGCAATTAATTAAAAGTTTCAATTTGAAAGTCTTGTTTGAAAATGGCAGGCAAAAAAAGGAAGTCTCTCTCATAAAAAAAATCCAATGCTTTTGTTCGAGTTCAACAGTGCATTTTTTAGGAAATTGACCAAAAAGTCTGAGAAAATTATTCAAACTTTGTAATTTATCTATTAAATATTAAAATAGTCTTCTCTTTCTCTTGTTCGTCATATAACTATTATTAACTATACAATACTATACATATAAAGTTGATATAAGATTTTAATGTTATAGGATCTCGTTGTAATTTGTAATTACTCGTTGAAAATGAACTTGCGGAAAGTTTCTTGGAAAGTTTCCACACAAATTCATTTCATTTCATTTCACTCTTGCGTTAAATGCGTTACATAACTTACATATTAGATTTAGCTTTCAAGGCAAATCGAATATGTAAGTTATGTAACGCAAAAATGTCATCAAGGCTCATTTCTGAGGGAAAAAAAGATTATGATTAAAGAACTGCTCCAGGATGAGTAAATGTTCTCGTGGAAATCCTGATGATGACAAATTTTGAATCAAAGTATATACAACTATACAAGTGCGAGTTTTATATAGATATGCAATTTCCACTGAAATCAACTGACTAAGAGGCACACACTATAGATATATATTCGTATGTACACTTTCGTTACTAAATATTAACCAGCTTCATTATTATTATGAGGTCAAGGTTTTTACTGTCAATCATGTGTCATTCAAAAATCTAATAACTTATCGTTAGCATTCTGTAATTGGAATAGGTATATATATATAGTTTACTTACTTACAATTTAATTGTAATTTTTATGGATTTGCCACTCTTTGCAGCGTTCTTTGTCATTTTCAACACGGCATCATGCGGATATCGTGATTTCGTGATATTAAAAACAAGATAGTCGTTAATCCTAGGTCGTATTAGTACTTTTTATGTTCATGTACACAGGCACTATACAACCGAAACAGAACAAGAACAAAAACAACAACAACTAACAAGAACAATTGTAAAACGATTGTAAAATTTGACGACGTTACGTAATTTATTACTGCGGGGTTTAGCTTGTACAATTACAATCATTTCAGCCGAAATACAGATATATATATATATATGTGTGATGAGTAATCGGGATATTCGACCTATATATTTTTCTTTTGCTATCATTTCATTCGTCATTTTTGTCATTTTGACCACACAATCCAATGACAATGACACCTGGGGAAATACTGGGAATATATATAGTTAACTTAAATTGTAATCTCCTCGGACAGAGACAGACAAACATTAACCAAACTCTAACCTCAAACTCCCAACCATGTTTCACAGATATTTTACTTACGCACTATATGTATATAATACGAAACGAAAGTACTTAAGCATCAGTCGTACACGGGTTACATTATGCGTATTTAATTGTCAAGTGATAACCATTCATAATAAGCAGTGACTATATAATATACAGTACTAAAAAATGCGCATATTCCAAGGGTAAAACAATAATAACAACTATACAATACAATAGCAATAACATCGCAATTGCATTTATTATTAATTGCTGGTACTTGGTACTGTGGTATAATTCTCCTCTCTGAAAAAGTATAAATATTATTATGTAAAAAATTAAGCCTCGCTATATTTAGTTGGAAATTTCCTCAAAATCTGTATAAAAATCAACAGTGTGTATTAAGATGAAAAGTTTGCCAAATGAACTCGGAAGTTGAATCTCTAACCCGGAAATCAGGATACAAAATAATATATACGGAAAAGTCTTGTACAGCAACAGTAGCTGCTACATATATGTACACATGAAAACAGTTTGGAGGAATTTTTGTAAAAGTTTCAAGGGAAAAGGGAATGAACGTGATTATACAATAATTATATAGTCATTCTAAGTAAGTACATAGTTACATACATTCGTACATTCAAATATTGATCCAGTATAAGAATAAATTAAAAAACATATCTGTAGCCGACTATAGTCTATATCTATAGCAGAGAGCTCAGAGCATATTCCTTTAACCACAGTTTAACCAGGGTTTAATGTTCTGTGAATCTACATGATTATGGAAACTACAGTTAAAGTTTTATTAAACAAAGTCTGTACTTGCAATAACACACTTATATCCATTATGATTGTGATTGTATCTTACAATTAGCATTTTAGCATCCTGATTCCATACAACAGCAGCAGGGATTTGTACACCATGTTTAGAAAAACGTGTTCCTCACACGGAGGAGGCGGATATAAAAAAAACTGAAGAGGCCTTTGAGAGAGAGTTGTTTTTATGTTTTTATGTAATCATAAAAAGAGTAACATCATCATCATCATCACTTTATATGATTTATCATAAATCATTTATGTAATATGTAATCGTAATCCCCATTTTTACAGATACAGACAGACGTATGTCAATTGACATTCCATAAGCAATATGTATATACACCATGAATTGAATAAATTGACTATATATTGACTATTGACTCTCCATTAATGAACATTAAATTGATAAAACAAATACACACACATTGGGAAAATAAAAAAAATTGCATGGAATAATAAAACACCCAAGGTTTCTTTTGCTTATGGATTCCCACTCCATTTGCTAAAGCTAAATGCTTGTACATGTACATATATATAGTTGTATATGCAAATTGTAAAGACAAAATTTATATTGACGCGATCATAAGAGTATTATTTTAGGAGTATACTAGTACATTCCATATGAAAAAGAGTTGGATTTCGTTGGCTATATATATGAATACTTGACTTGGGACGACTTGTGCTTGTGGGAATTTGACAAACATGTCAAAAACACTTCACTTGAGAGAGAGAGTGAATAACTCTTCAAAGTTTGAAACAAACACAAAATATGATGATAAAAAAAATGGAATTCGCCCAATCGCCTTCTCACAAGAGTCATAAAAAAAGAACAAACCCCCACCAAGCATTTAGCCCATCGTAATTTATAAACTAATGTTCACACATACATATTGCGATAATTAAACTTGATTAAAAAAAATAACATTAGTATATGCACACACTGCACACTGCACTGCACACAAAAGCCAAGTCAATTATTATATTTTTTATTATTTTAATTGGTTCTGTGAATGCCTAAAGTCTAAATCTAACGACCGTAAAACAAATATCAAATATCCAAATATAATGCATAAATCCTATACTATATATATTTACATTTACAAAAATTAACATGCGGCACTGTGATCACAACTAAAAAATGACTTTTCCCATTCCTAACTTGACTAATTTCAGTAATTTCCAACAACACAGAGCTGACCTTAACTCATTGAATTTTTTTGGGGAAAATTAACTAGGTGAATCCGGATAAAGAATTACAAGGAATTAAGGGATTTTACTATGTATGTACTTAACTTAGATATTTCCTACATTTACTTTACAGAGATTATCTCAAGACAGATTATCTCTTTATCCCATAAGCTGCATGGTTTTTGGTTTTTTCCCTTCTGCATTAATCATGTCTTCCGAATTGCTATTGCTAACTGCTAAGTATTTGTATGCGTCAACCACAGATGATGCATAAATGAAAGCATATCTATATGAAATCCTCCCTGCTGGCTGGCTGGCTGGAAACTGGAATTCCAAATTGGAATCTTTTACGGGGGCAATAAGGGACAATGGACAACGATAAGAAGAGAAGGACAACAATGGATTTATTTATTTCTGTTTGTTTTTCTATAAACAGTATACATATGGCTTGTGAGAGTGAGAGAGTTGCTCATTTCCATGTAACTCTCTCAAACCTCAAGCTTTTTGGGTGAAGGTAGGAAAGAGAGAGAGAGAGAGAGAGAGAGAGAGAGAGAGAGCGGGCGGAATTTCATGTTCATAAGTAGATTCATCTTTATTCTTTGTAAGTGTGTGTGTTGTGCATAATAGCAAGTCGTCATATGTTACAATGGAGAAGGGAAAATGAAGAAGGGGGTCATAAAATAAAATAAACATTGAGCATATTATATACATATATATATATATATTCTCGTGAAAGTCTCCATAACTAAATACAACCGAAAAGCACAGTGAAAAATAGTAAACTCAAATAAATTGATGGATTCCAAACGAATGAATTGCTCTACGTGCATACTATAGCATGCAGAAAGGAAAAGAAAAAGAAATGCACACGAGAGAGAGAGAGAGAGAGAGAGAGATAGCGCATATGAATATGTTTTAATTTTTAATGCTCATAGTAATATGTATGTAGTAAAGCAACTGGTAGTGGTGCAGTGATATTCTCATTGTTATGATTAGTATTGTGATTTTATGATTATATATTCGACGATGGTATTGGTATATTTATCGTTAGTATTTGTGGATGAACTACAACCTACACTCGTTGACACCGCTAACAATAAATATACACAAATACACACACACACACACACACACCTCACCAACAACCAACTCACAACAAACGGATGGACGGACGGACGAACGAACGAACGAACGAACGAACGAACGAACGAACGAAGAGACTACTCAACAACGACGAAATGAAAAATAACCAACATTAACCATTTAGGTTTTAACCATGGTTCATGCTGCCTCTGCCTTGCTCCTTGACTATTATTGTAAGTACATGTAAGTATGTACTTGTCGTATATCATGTGCATGTATCCTCAAATCCTCATCAGTATATACATATATCGTATGTTGAATTGTTGAGTGCTGAAAGTTCAATGTGAATTGTAATTGTGAATGCGATGCAAATGTGAAATGTGTAAAGTCTCAAACTCAAAGCAAAGGAAAAGCAGAGCCAGCCCACTATATACATTATTATACACTGTGGCAAGTTCCTTTACTTGGGTTGGTTGTTCTTCTTGATTTCACTAATACTTACACTAATACTTCCATATATTGCATTGCATTGCAATAATGTAGAAAGAATCCAGTCTTATTCCATCAACCATCAACCGCATTCGTTTCGTAGTTTTCGTACCAGCACCAGCAACAGAGAATACCAGTAACCGCTAAATACTCCATCCGCACACATTATATATATTCTCTTCATTTCCATCTCCATCGTCTTCATTCTTCATACAATTAAAGTTTCAAGTTTGAACCCAAAAATTATATATATATACAATATATAAATCATACGTATTTTTACAAGCCATTTATCTCTGCTTTGGACTCGTCGGTAGAATTGTCGAATTTTGTGACATGACAGAAGTATATATACAGAAGTTCTCCCTCCGTAACCTGTCTCTTCTCATCTTCACTTATAATATATAGTCAATAGTCAAGATTATTAATTACTATATAGTTGTTACTCGCTGCACTTGAACTCTCCAGTTTTCAACTCCAACTTTAACCTTGAAGTACCATAATATATATATATATAGATAATAAATATCTTTTGCAGCAGTAGAGTTTTTACCTGGGCCACATTTGATTAGAATTTTAGAGCCAAGAGTTTATATCGTATGTACTTATATATAGGAGGTACTTTAAATATACGATATATATGTATATATATATATATTTGGCGAGTGATATTTTTAATAATGTTGAGAGTTTGAGAGGGTTGGTGTTAGTGTTGGGTGTTTGGTGCGTGTGCATGCTCAATGTGAGTGATTATAGAGAGAATTGAAGAATTGTCATTGTCCTTTCCATTATATGTATACTTGAATACTTGTAATAAGTTCGTTTGTGTTGTGTCGAAGTCGTTGAAGAGAGTATAGGTACTTGACTACAAAAAAAAGTGATTAAAAAAACAAACAATTGCAATATTATATATATATAAATGATATTTTGTGATCCAGTCCAATCCAGATCCATCATCAATACAGAGGACTTTTTGTTTTTATCAAAAAATCTAAGTTATATTTAAAGGATATGCAGTTGAGCTCAAATTGTCATTTGTCCATTCTCATTCCCAATCAATGCGTGGATTCTACATATACAGATATATACCCGTTTAAACAAAACACTTGTGGAATTATCAATCAGAGAGACTATTACAGACTAAAATTGTCAGCCACTCTCAACAAGTGCTAATTCATAGTATTATATATACATTATATAAGTCAAATATCAAAAATTAAATCCTGTATAATAATTATATATGACGACGAAGAATATACAACGACAAGGACTTGCCTAATTAGTAATTACAATTACAATTGCCAGGAAAGTTTAAATTGAAAATACTGGAGAATTATACTCAAGTACTCAAGGACTCAAGGGGTTCCTTAAATGTTGAAGATTGAAGACATTTGGATATTTGATCACTTTGTCTCGAATATCGTCAAAATCGTCAAAATCGTCAATCGTCAATCGTGATTTCCAAGATTGTTGCTTTGCGTTCTGATTGCGCTCTCGGCTCTCTGTTGAATATTGAGTATATTTTGAATAATAATTAGCATTATTGATAGTGAGAAAATCACAGGTGTATTATAATTATAGGTAGGGGAAGAATATACATATATTATATATATACTCAAGAGTTATAGGATAAATCTATATAGCTACTGGTGCCTGTGCTGTATGTGTATATATGTGTGTGTGCAAACAGTGCAAAGTGTGGTGATAATAATTAATGATGTGTATCAGGATGAGTGAGATAAATCAATGTCAACTAATAGGTGAAAACACTCCTCGTCAATGTCAAAACTCCCCGTACTGTTACTCGTACTGTTATTTCGACCGTGACACTGGCTACAGAATAATTATTATTCTCCATTGATTCCCAACCCCTATATATATATATTATATATAATTTTCCATCAAAAATTACATGACAAAGTCAAATATATACATTCAAATCCAACCAACTAACCAACTTTTATAATAATAATAATAATAATACGTACTCAAAAGGAAAAGGATAGGAAAAATAAAATACACCAATCCAAAATACACGTAAATACACATACACATAATATACAAGAGAAGAACCACAAAATCACAAAATCACAAATCAAATCACAAAACCTCGAGGATTTTACAGTGTGTGGATTGTGCGGATCTCACAGGATTTTCCTTGGTTTGTCCAGAACTTCAGAACACAACACAAAATTCCAGAGACTCAACACTCTCTCAAAAGTTCAATAAAAATAAGTTAAAAGGAGAGAGAGATTCACAGTTTTAAATATATATTGACCAAACTCTATACTTATACTTATACAAAACTTCTTTTCATTTGTTTTATTTCATTTTACATACTTATTTCTCTACATACTTATATTATTGCTGTGAAGACAGACGACGACGGAAAATTTTAAATTGAGCCGGAAATCTTGACTCAAAAGAGAGAACACTGATAACGAGACATTAACAGCGAAATCTACATCATATTTTTTATTTTAACACACAACAGACAAAAAGAGAAGAGTGTGTATAGATTTTTACTTGAAAAAATATTTATGACATTTGAGATTTGACATTTGACTCGAAAACAAAAAGACGATTGCACACAGTGAGTTGAAATCCGCTTCTTTTGTGGTTATCTTCGTAAAATTGTCTGATTGTCATTCTCATCATTCTCATCATCATGCCGTCAGTGAGTTCGACGGATACGGATACGATTCTTGAAATAAATCATCATCTGGTTCATCTGAATACAGCTCATCAGAGGCTGCACGGGAATGCGGATTTCCTCGGGAATATCATTCATCATCCCTCCCATCATGTCGACAGTGTCAATGGTAAGTGAATAAGAATAAGAATATATATACAGATAACAAACTCAAACTCATTCATTCCATTTTCTCCACATCATCTCACACATATTTACTATACATTTACTATTTACACAGTAAAAATATCTAGTATTCTTTCTTTGTTTTTATTTGTTGTGTTGCATAAAAAGTACATATCATATCATATAAATGCAGTATTCTGTTTACACATAAGAATAAAGTGTACAGGATTTTCCATGTCAAAATGTAAAAAATGTATCGTAAAAATGAGGGGAACGATCAACAATGAAAATGAAATTGGCAACGACTCTCGTGGGACTCTTGACTCGTTCATCATTTTCTGGACGACGAAAAAAAGAAGAAATGTGGGCAAAAGATGTGTGAGATGGATAAATCTATGTACAAATGTCTACACAAGGATAATGGAATAAAGGCAATCCATGTATATCATGTATGATCATGATAAAACAACAAGATAAATGATCACGCAAACATGTAGAAAGAGATAGTTTTTTTTGTCTATAATCTTCTTCATCGTTCGTTCGTTCTTTCCATTTTTTTTTTGTTGACTTGCAAGCCCAAAGCCAAAAGTCAAAGTCAAAAGCACAAAACACAAGACACAAAAAGCCACACACATAATTTACAATACGATAGACGATATACATACGATACATATATAGTAATAGTAATAATAATACACATAAAACTAGTAGAAACCAGAGAAAAACAAGTTGGATGTTGGATACGAGTTTGAAGAAGCATTATGTCCATGTAGTCCATGACCAAGTCAAGTATTTCCATGTTAATAAAAAGGTATCATAATAATCTCCATGTCTTTCTTGGTTGGTGTGTGGCTTTTGGAGATGGAGAGTGAGTATTCTAATGTTCACATAATGAAAATATATATACCTGGCTGGTTAAAATATATATACCTATACCCATTTCTATATATCTAGTCAAGTTTTAGGAGGCATATTGTTATATCAAACATAATCAAATGAAATATTATAAATATATATATATATATTCGAGAGTGTTTGCAGACGATGGACGGTGCTCCTCCGCACTCACTGTTGACTTTTGACCATGAAGTTGGTCAATAGTTATAAAATTCTACTTTTATAATCTTCTCACTTTGACATTTATATATATATGTACAAAGAGAATCTCTTAGCGTTTAGAGTTAGAGTCTATAAACTTGAGAGTTTAGACTGTTTAGAGTTTAGGGCTTTTAGCATGGATGTAAACTTGTAAACATTAAAAATATGCGCATGTATGCCTACGTATAGCATAGCTTATTGTTAACTACGTAGTACGTACTAGATTATAAACTATTATGTCATGTTATGTGAGAAATAAAATGGGAATCACCTGTTTTTTTACCACTTGAGCAAGGAGCAAGAATTTACTGGAGGAAATCTATTATGATTAAGAATACCTATATATATATATGTACCTAATGTACCTATATAGCAGCAGCTGAGGATGATCATGATGATTGTATAATGTAAATATTACCATAATATTTATTATTATTATCATCATCATCAGCATCATCATCAGCATATTGCATTGAAAATCTGTACAGAGAAATTAGCTGATTCCTCACCATATCATATATCATACACACAGCAAAACAATACAGCACATGGTACTTATATAGTAGAAATAAAGTTGGGTGTGTGGTGTGTTAAGTAGAAATGTGTAGCATTCCCATTGTATATTACGATATATGTATAGCGATTGAGAGAGAGAGAGAGAGAGAGAGACGCACATTGACATTGACGGTGTTTTCATTGTCAATTAGCAATAAAGCACTGGGTGATGTGATTATGATGATGATGATGATGGTATAACATGGGCATTTAGCATACGCTCGTCAAAACCTACAACAAATTGTGAGAAGAGAAAAAGAGAGGCGCAGAGTGAATGTGATGAACTGTTTACTGATTCTCCCTCTATTCCTTTCTTTCTTTCTCTCTCTCTCTCTCTCTTGTGAGAAGGAAGATAAAAAAAAGAGTACGATCAAAGGGCACATTTAACATTCAAATATATTCAACAATACATTGAAGAATATAGATATGCAAAATATAGAAAATCTATAGGAATACCTATATAATATATTATATAATATAGAGAAAAAGCCTGTGAATTTTTCCTAGGGAAATTAGCACTTGCGTAATCCACTCAATTCTTCATATTCTCAAAATTGATTGTTCCAAGCCTGAACTCAAAGCTCAGATATATACTAGATATATACCTACAGTAACTATATATAGGTACTATGTAAATGTAAATGTACATTACAATTGTATGTTATGTGTTCGTCATTCAAAAAAATGAATCTCTATACATCAGGCAATTGTAAAGGGATGTGGATATTATTATGTATTATATGTATTAATGGAAAATTTATATTATTTAGTATATATTTCGACACTGGTGAATTTCCTAATTTAATTGTAAAGGTTACAGCGTCAGAGTACAGCGCACAGAGTCAAGTTGACGATATGAGATCTTGTCCTTTCCTTCTATCTCCAACTTCACACTAAATGACTAAATGTAAATGATAATTGTTATGACATTGATACATATGACATCGATACATATACATTGATATATATTTAGTGTAATTTAGTAATTTCCCCCCGTGTTCAGTTCATGTTCTTGCTCCTATATATAAGTATAGTATATACATATACCTTTACATTTACGTTCATTATTTATAGACACACGAATGTTATGTCATGTTGTTACCGTTGGAGTTTTCGTCAACTGCACCTTTTCCTCTAGAAATTCCCGACTTTTGTCTAGCCGCGTCTATAGCGTAATATTCCATTTTGAAATCTTAATCTTTTTAACTCATCAACTCATCAACTCATGTTTTTGGAGCCACCTGCATATGGTTTTTAGTGTTATATCTGTATAGCCATCACAAAAAATGTAACGTCTCTGTGACTGGAGAGTTTTCAAAATTCGCAAAGTCGAAGATAAAAAATAGCAGACATGTGTGTGAGTATGATAAAAAAGGATAAGGAAATAAGTGATCCAGCCAAGTACATATACCTATACGATTATTTTATCATAGTCATAGTTACAGTTTTATCAGTCTGCTTTCTATTCTATATTCCTAATCCAAATCGTTACCAATTGAAGCCTTTTGTATTTACTCTGGAATTCGCGAGATTTCTTAATAATACGATTATTAAATTATCTCATGAATATTTTGCATAATATTTTGGAGCTAGACAAGACTAAAAACAAACGAATCTGGTCTCGACTTGGACTGCAAACCAAATCACTACGGATTTCCTGTATCGTTTTTGGAATTTGTGAATTATTTATTTATTATGACTTTTCAATGCGCATTTGTTTGATCGCGTGAGCCTCAACTTTTACTACTACTGTAACTACAGATATTACTTTTGAGGGGGGAATCTTGTCCTTATCACGTGTGCACAGAGAGTACAGAGTACACAGAGCTACTCGTAATTAAGTAATTATACACGGGATACCCAATTGCTCTGTAGGTAATCATCTGAACAGTCTATACATGTAGTTATACATACATACCTATTGCTAGTTACATGTTGGTGTGTACAATGGACACATACATTTATGCTTGACAATGACAATGACAATCAACAAACAGAAACATAGACACAAGTCCAATATTTGTTTTTGTACATAATATAGTGTATCGTGCTTACAATTATAGTAAATGCAAACGCATCAGAGGATCAGAGAGAAATCATGTGTTACAGTAAATTCTCCATCATCATAATCCCTCGTCTGTATTATATATATACTTATTACAACGTTACAACTTCCACACGCGTCACGCCGAGATGGATGAAAGTCGTTTACAAGTTACAACTAGTGTAATGTAAAATGTAATGCAATCCCATTACCTGTGTTCTCATGTATTTGTATTTGTATTTGTATTTGTGTCTGTGTGTAAAAGAAGAGTATATTTAAAACATTGTGTGTAATGTGTAATGTGTAAACAGTCTTAGTAGAGCATTCAACTAGGCTGAATGGAACATTTTAAAATCCCCAGTACCGACTCAAACAGGCTTGTGAGTAAATTTACACGGATAGAAATGAGAAATGACTTACTTCTTGGTATCCATAACTGTAACTATGTATATATTCGTGATAACTATGTAATAATTATTGACAGTTACATACCGACTGCAAAGAGATGTAAAATTTCATATATGCAATTCCCTCAGCAGTATATAGGAGTACATAAAAATACATAAATACAATATAAGTACATATATATAGTGATTGATTCTCATGGCCATGAATTTTTCTTTCCTTCCACAGACAGTCTGCATCCACATCTCGGAGGACATTCCACGACGCCTATTCTTCCAGGTTCGTAATAGTAATAAATAATACAAAAAAAAAATAATCATTTATTCATCTCAATTTTTTATTATTCTATAACCATTTATGTTAATAACAACTAACTGTAGAACCGCATACAAGAATATACATAATTACTGGAGAAACTGGACATTCCCCCCCCCCACAAAAATATAAAATCCCCTTCATAATTTTGTCCAGGAATAGAATATAGAGTATAGAACAGAACAGAAGGAGGAAGGAATTTATTAAGGGTATATGGAGACTTCCAGAACCCTTTTGGAGAAACTCCAATTTCCTTTATGGAGCGAAATTCATATAGTTGTGTATTTATCGTCCGTATTTTGTAAAGGACGAACAATAAAATATGTACAACCAATACAAATAGGTAGCTGCTGAATACGTAAAAGGGTGAAGGGTATACAGAATCTACATGGGGCCTTTATTTTACATGAAATGACACAAGGAAGGAAATCGTGGAAACGTTTACAGTTTCACTTGTTCTTTTTTACTATTATGTACTAGTAGACTATTACAAAAACTACAGATATTTACACTAGACACGAAGCATGTAAAATGTAAAATGTAAAGTTTACATTGTACATTGTAGTTGGTTGAATCAATGTAAATAAATGATCTGGAACCTGGACTCTGGAGAAACGAGGAAGAGGAAGGTAGAACGTTTCCCTATTGTTATTTGTATAGGTACATTTCCATTTATTGTTAGTTCTCTCTCACCCTTTTTCATGTGACATCGTAAATATTTTGAAATGAAATATGACCAGTTCCAAGGTTCACTCAACCCAAACCAAACTCCAATACATACATATTATATAGAACTCTTATATTATAGAGGGATTTTAATTATTGCTGCCGTGCCGTATATGTAGATATGTAAAGTTCGGGGAGTTCTCCAGTTACATCTCGCAATTACAACTGACAAACTTGTCAATTACCATCACCTAGTCTCTTCTCTTACGTATAATACCTTATAATGTTATAATACTTACACACTAGACTTTTGTTATGTGGGGTCAGGGTCCAGTCAGCTTTTCAACTATAGATTACTGTAGAATTGTACATAGATGGTATAGATTTCCCCTTAACATAACATAACATAACACAGGTTTGAATGACACATTCAAGTGTTCCCTTATATGTAGCAAGTTCCCTTGTCTGATTGTTCATAAAGATTCTACCGATATATGGACTCTTCTCCTCTGTTCTGTTCTATACAGGTACATTAACCAACAATATTACTATACAATACATTGTATACATGAAATTGGTAACGGGTTCCGTTACCTCACCATCAGTAACAACAACAACTACATAACAACTGATCGTGAATCCTTCCAGTTCACCCAGCATAGTCGTAATCTTGTAAAAATTTACCATGTATATACATTTGTATACATTGGGATTTCGGACATCAGTCACAAACAGTTTGTTCTCCAATGCAATGTCAATCAATCAATCCATCCATGATTTTTGTAAATTCCATATAGGACACAATCACGGTGGTGGAGGCTCTGGAGACGAGACTGAAGAAGAATCTCTCATCGTCGTCTACGCTTTGTTCCTTCCTCTTCTCGCCGCACTTGTCTTCATACTCATCGTCGCCCTTTACGTTAGGTAATAATTTATTCATTTAGTCATTTCTATATACATTTACCATCCCAATTCCCTTTATCTACATATATGGCTATTGCTATTTCAACAATTACCGTTTCAACTTTCATCCAACGAAAACCAAAATTATCCTGTATATATATGCATTCGAGCTCTTAATTGAGAATTTGAGAGTATGGCTATAGTCAAAGCTGACCATATAATTTTAAATATCTATATATATAAAAGAAGGCAATGGAAAAATGGAAAGAAAGCAAATGGAATGTCATCTGTCATCTTTGAACTTTGAGAGGGAGTGAGAGGAGAGAAAGAGTATAATAAAAAAAAATGTTTATCTGCCTGTATATAGAGCTGTAGATTTTATATAATATTATTATACAATGACATTATTCCTAATCGAGTTGACAAGGACGACTTATTGTTAATTACTCGACTCCTTATACCTAAAATATATATATACCATACCTATCTACAAAATTCTAAAAGTCTAGAATTTCATGCCCTTTGTGTTCGTTTTTCGTTTCCAGTTCCAGTGAAACTGTCATGGGGAATTCCTATGCACACATATCATGTACGTACATGTACATACATCGTCTCTCTGTCTTTCAATACATTAGGAAATTATATAGAGGATGATGACGGAATTATCTTATTGTTAATAGACTCGCAATATACAGAGTAGGTAGAAGTATATACAGATATAATTACTCAATGATACAGTCTAATGACTTGAATTGAAATCACAAATCACCATATGAATATGATGCGATGTGATATATCATGTAAGAAACATATACACACTAAGTCACTAAAGTTTATCTAATTAGTAATTACTCTACTCTGTATATATTCATGCTAAAATCACCAGTTCACATTATATAACTACATACTTACACGTGTCCCTATAAATTTCCCCCTCCAATTCCGAATACTACAGATATTTACTTACTATACATACGATAGTTTTAGTTTTACTTTTACTATACCAACGAAACGAGTACTATGGAAATGTCATGTCATATCTATATATATCAGTAGCTCAGGGGAAATTCCAAGTACATACGATATTATAGCTTATAGTTCAAGTTGAAAGGCATATTAAATTCACTATTAACAATGTAAATTTTACATGTATATTATATGACTTACAATCATATTTTTTTTATTTTTTTTATTTTTTTTTTTAAATATCTGTATCTGTATAATATATTCTGTTTCCTGATCGCTTTGATTAAATAATCCTACTATTTTGACTTTGATTACATGTACATTACAAGATTTACAAGGAAAATATATGTGAGCATATTTCATGTTTTATTGTTGAGGATTATGAATGAATGAGAATGAATGGAATGAATGAATCAGAATCCAGACTCGAGTGTCATCCATGTATATACAGATAGTCCATATAGATATGCAGATAGATAGATAATCAAATTTTAACACAACTTCCAGCTTGCATTCTTAACGATTAACCAAATATATTAATATAGAAGATATAGATGCTATATACAAATACGAGGATTATGTCGGATTTTCCCCTTTTTTCATTCATCCTTTTCCCAATACACAATTTGAATGGCAAACCAATCCGAATCAAAGTTCTCATGAATATGTATAGAATCCACAGTATCCACCACGATTTATATTTAATTGATTCCATTTCCATATAAAATTTGGGAATTCAAATGGAAATGTCTCCTGTCAAGATATATACGATATATCAGTATATCTGTATTGACACATTTGGTGAATTTAATTCCATGATTCCATATGTATGTAATTCCAAAATTGAAATGAGTTGCGAATACCGAGTGCTATGCTATTCGCGATTATAAGATATAGATTATATATTTGGAATTTGGAGTGCATACTCATTCCCCACATGACAAATGACTTTTCCTCAGTATTTAACTGCGGAGTTGTGTGTCAGAGAGAGACGGAGAATGGTGAATTTACAGATCTGTTTATCGTAGAATCGGTCGTTTGTCAGGAAAAATGTTAAAAAATATAGGTTACCTATAAACACACACTTTAAATTTCATACGTATATCTCCGGCTCC
The DNA here is from genome assembly GCA_034699125.1 of Gisinianus flammeolus. Lineage (NCBI taxonomy): Eukaryota > Metazoa > Arthropoda > Collembola > Symphypleona > Katiannidae > Gisinianus > Gisinianus flammeolus. The sequence continues at coordinate 7,596 of JAIUND010000463.1, read as the reverse complement.
TCGGGTTTAAGCATAATTATGCATATATTTACCTGGATATCATATCTGCGCCTCTATGTTTACACACACAAATATAAATAGAGCAAATAGAGTGCACATTCTCTTCTTTGACATCTCTGGTTTCAAATATATATATACAGATACTTGTGCATGTAATAATGATACATACCACACGAGTCTGTCTATGCAGCTACAACTTCACCGTAATTATTGAGAGAGCAATTAAGGATGAGAAAACAAGGCAACGTGTGCATGTGGAGACTGATACAGATATATCTCGACAAGGAACTATTCTTTTTTTTACCGATAACAATATAAAAAAACATGATAAACAGTGAAAAACAGACGCCGAATTTGCTGTTTGTGTTTTGTAAAGGTATTTGTCAAAAAACAATGAGTTCCATTCGATTATTTCATTATATATGTTGTGTACATATATCATACGAATAGTTGACTCTTCGGCTGTAAAAAATGTGGAGAGAATATCAACATGCTTATATAAAATACCTCGTATACACTAACAATAAGTCTATGTATCACCGCCATTAGATTTGCTATTACTACAGATATTAGTAATACATAGTCTATTACGTCCTTTTTAAAAATAAATTCTCCAGTTTTTTTTACGGATGGACTCCTCATTCTCATCCTCAATGTCCAACTGACACGAGAAGCATTCATTGGATTTTGCAAAAATATTCAGCCGTATATACCGCAAAAAATCAAGTCACATTTAGAATGCATAAGTATATAAATAAATAAAAATAAGTATGCTTATTGCAAAAGACGACGTGTCTCGTGATCCGACTGAATAACAATAACTTTATTATTATCATCTCTATAGTGAGGTTATGATTAGATTAGGAATCAATTATTACTATTATATATAGTTTTTTTGTTTATAGACTGGTTCAGTGCGGTTCATCTCTTTTCACACACACGTATACTGCAACTATATATATATATATATATACGATATTACTTAAACAATATATTGCTCTGTGCAAAATTGTGTGGGGGTATATAGTTTTTGGTCGTTGATCTAATTTAGATATACGATATGGAGATGATGGAGAGAAGGACATACATAATTCTACGTTATTATTTATTTTTAAGTCAAAAGTTAAGCATGTGTGTGAATGCATGTGTATTTACGAGCGTTGCATGCATGAAACGACACAGCGAGCAACAAAGGGTTTTGTTTTTTCCCTTTGACAATAAAGTATTAAATTATTATTATTATTATATAAAACGATTTTGCAAATGGAATTAAATAGAAAGAGGATCTGAATTTGAGTTGAACACGTCAAGGAATTTAATGAATGTGCAAACATGGATTGACACTCGAGCATATATTCTACATTCACCGAGTTTTTTTGCCTGTATAATTGTATAAATACATGAATAAGAGATAGACAGACGAGAGAGAGAGAGAAATGTTGAGGTTTAACTTTAGGAAGAATGAGAATAATGGTATATATAGCAAAGCAAAAGACATTCTCGCTATTAGACAGAGACTCGAATGGCTATAATTTATATGAATAAAACATGGAACATGTGAAGCGAAATTATTGTATTGTGTGTATAGAGTAGAGAGATGTGTGTAGTGTGTGTGTACGTAGCTATGTAATATATCTTATATCGTATGTACTTATAATAATAATATAAGAATGATAATAGTAATGATGGCCATGGAATTCCTAAATCTAAATAGATGTGGAATAGGACGGAAAGTCCCTTATATCCTCATTTAAATTTTAAATATTTTTTAATGACATTTTTTAAATGTCGATATAAACACTGCTAGTTTTAACTGGATTACACGACACAAGTGTAGAAATATATCGTGACGTATTATATATATATATATATATATATGTACAGACGAAAAAAAACACAGGTATGTATGATGATGATGATTCATGACTATACAATTCACATTCACATCCCTCAAACAAAAACACCTCACAAAGATTCACATTAACATTGGCAGGGTTTCTGAATTAGCAATATAGCAACAAGTGTGTTGAGGTTAACATTACAGAATTTAACTTTAGTCTCGAGTCAGAGTCAAGTTTCCTCATCTCTCTCTCTCTCTCGTTTATTCCAAACTCTGGATTCTGGAAAGATTTGTTTTTTTCTCTTCCTTTCTCTCCTTGTGTGGTGGTGATAAAATAAAGATTAAGATGAGGTTTGTTTTATTTCCAAACTTAATTGCTCTTCTTATATCAACCATTATACTTTCTATATATAGACATTACACACATTCCAGAATACTATACTTTTTCTTATCCTCATTGCTATGTAATATTGCCCCAAGTTGAAATCATAACAATAAAAGAAAATTTTCTGTAAGGAAAACTAACAATAAGTAAACATAAACATCAAGTTGTTTTTTTTTGTGCGTCTTTAGAATAAAATTAAGATTTGTAGAAGGCTACAAAACAACTCCTGTATTTAATGACATTAGTTACCAAGTTAAATCCAAGTGAATAATGTCCATAATGATTACTTTTTGTTATTGTTGTTATTATTTTTTTTTAAACAAAAATAGGAGAATGCGTCGCACAACATCCAATCCATCATCCGACCGAAACAGTGTCCATCCTCAAAAGCAGAAAATTAACCAAATCCCAGCCCAGTACCAATTTCAACACGAGTATCAAAATCAAGCCATGGAATTCACATCCAGTGAATTATCCAAATCCCAACAACAACAACAACAACAAATCCTCACGACGACCTTTAGTTACCCACCACGATCCAAACTAGAGGACTTCATGTCACCCCAAGTACACTCCACAGCCTCAACAACAAAAGCCAGTTCCTCCTCATCTTCATCATCGACCACTTCATCCTCTCGTCATCATGACGGTCTCGGTGGATCTTCCGCATCTGTCATGGACTCTTCTCATCATCAAAGTAAAAACTTTAAAAAGTTGGGTGGTCGGATTGTCAATATCATGAACATCCCCAAGAGGATCAAGGAGCACAGTGCAGAGAAACATCGATTCAATGTCTACACAATCCCTATCGAGACCAGGGAGCAACTCAAACAAATATACGTTTATTAAATATATAGATACATTTAAGTATTTAAGTACTTCTTTTTGTATACAAACAAAAAAAACATACAAAAAAAACGAAGAAAAAAGACATTTCGAAATCTAAAGGGAGAGAGTTAAAATTATATCGTTTATCTCGTTGTTCTTTTCCTTCCTTTTTTCCCCATTTGTTCCTGTGCTGTGTGTAAACTATGAGTGTCTATGAGTATACCTATACCTACACATGGCTGCCAAGTTGTTATCTAATTGTACAAATATTCTCTTTTTTTTGTTGATTTTGGTTAATTATTAATTATTATTATTACCATTAACATCTTAATAATAATTACATTACGGATGAGACTTCATCATCATCGGTTGCCCTGTAGCAATTGAATTTGATGATGATATATATCAAGAGGAAAAGTGTTGAAAACGAAGAAGACTGCTTTTGTGTGCTACGATATGGATTTTTTTGGACTTGAAAAAATATTCATGAGCACACACACCTTGAAAAAGTTGGGTCAGGATCAGGAATATTGGTGGAAGATTCAGAAAGTTGTTGTGTGGCAGAAGTCAAGCCAGCATTTTCATTTAGCAGCGGTTTTTTTATGCATGTTGCTCACAGCTAGTGTGTAAGTGTATGTGTGACTGATTAATAACCACTGATTTATATTATTATTATTATTACAAATGATGAATCATTGTATAGTAGCGTTTCAGCGTCATCCAATCAGTGTTCCCAGAAGCAAATTAAAAAATATACCTTTACTTTAATTTATGTGTATACGTGTCCAAATAGGAAAAAAAATATATTAATGGACGAAAGTTGAAAAAACAACTGTACACATATTAAGTATATATGTATATAGTATATATATATAAAAGGTCATTGCTCTGCTCCTGCTTCTGGTTTACAAGCTGAAATTTTGTTATTCTTCTGGTTGTGAAATGTTGACACGTATTTTTTTTTTTTTTTGTAATGACAACTAAAACGTCTACGAATATATTTTATACTATAAATACAATGAAAGGAAACATGTTACATTAAATATTATTTCATTTCATCTTCAAGGGGTAGCTGGAATGTTTTTTTAAAAGTAAATATAGAGAAAAATGCCCAGATCCAACAACTCTTTAACTTGTAACATTATACTACGGAACTGACTGAATCTGACATGAAACACAAAATTATTGTTAAGAATAAGATAAAAATGACATTGTACGAAATTTACAATTAGAGTATTTTGAGCTTGTCAAAACCAGATAATGTCCCAAAGATAATGTCATATATATTGATGAGTTGAGCTTTTTTCAATAAAATAATGAAAAAGACATGTCAAAAAATGTCCTGGATATTCATGTGGAAATATTTCAAGCTTTATACCTTCAATTGATTTACTACCCCTATATATAGAGCCAATGGCTTATATATATCATAAATATCCTACATATTGTGTGCAATGTCAATTGTTTGCCATATGATTCGTAATCATTAAGTTGACCTTGGTTTTGAGTATTCCAACTTGAAGTCTATATACAATATACTATATATATTGTTTCTACGTACTTATTACTGCTATTAAATTATTATGAATAAAACATATTTTATGTCACCTTTTATCTAACACACCGGCATTATTTCATTTTCCAGTGAACATTTTATATGTATATGTATCTACTTATACAGATATACATTTGATGACAAGATATGAGATCATTATATACGTATCTAATACAGGAGAATATCATAATTTTTGACGCAATAAAAAAAATTCCTGCAATTTTATCATATGTATTTACTTTTTGAATTTATTTTATTCATCACTACCTATTTATATTATATTTCATTAGTAATTATTATTATTAGTATTGATCAAAGTCAAAATAAATACGCTCGTTTCAGCTCAATGTATTATTAGTAATTTTAAGTACAAATTAAATATACTTGTTAGATAAGCAAACACTTTTTTATGTAAATGTTTGAAATGATATAAGACATGAAATTTTCGTTACATAATAACGACCATCTCATCGCTCACCTCGTAGTATTTACAATATGATAAATCTTGATCTGTAAACTGTACTCAATACTCCTTCTATTTTCCCTTTCTCAACATAATAATACATTTTTACAACATTTTCATGATTTATGTAGTATAAAAGACATTTACGTTTCTACGCAAGTCCTTCTGCTTTACAAATAAGTTAAGAGAGAGTTTGAAGCTACACGGAAATTCACAATTCACAACTATGTATATACTAACTTTTTTAGACATTGTTTTTGTATTAACAATATGTAATATAAGTATATATACATATTACACCGTTATACTAAATAATTGTACCATGTAATTTAGGCACGAACAATTCAATATCCTCACAAGTTTTTTTTGTGTACTTAAACACACAATGTTTCAACTATTAGATGGTTTTGTTTCTCTATTTTTTTGTTGGTTGGATTGAATTTTTATCATGGAAATACTGAAGAAAATAATATATATTTTCATATTAATACAATAAACAGAATATAAGAGAGCACTGTATTCGTCCCCTCCTCTATACATTTCCTGGCATTATCATATCTACGTATATAATGAAATTGAATGAGGATTTGCTATATTAAGTATTTATTTATACTATAATTATACATTAGGATGGCTTTTCTTTGAATCGAATTTCAAATTTCAATTCAACTATACCTATTTAATAAACGTGGTATTTACTAGGTTTTAGTTTAAGAATTCCAGTGTAAGTTATAGTTAAATTTCCTCTCCCTATATAGTCATAATTTGTAATTTTTGAAGTAGATAACAATAATTATTATTACTATTTCATAATTCGTGATTTTCGATTTCTATAAAGCCGTGTTTGGATTTACAATTTACATAATATATATATATATATACTTACTGGATTGTTTTACAGGTTGTTTCATTCACATCTGTCCTTAATGGTCAACATAATCAAGTTAGTCTGATTAATTAGATAAAGCGCACTGACGTAAACTTGGTTTTCGATACCATCTCTAAAATATTCTTTGAGAGTGGTAGAGAATCTTTTGGAATATTTAACAAATTCTCTTTTCCGCTGATCCAGTAAACTACGAGCATTCGGATTTGGCACCATCATCGAAACAGCAGCCACAGCGTCCAAAACTTTTTTGATCGTACTAGCAATCTCTTTGATAGTTTCTAGGAATGTTTTTCTGTCAATGATTTCATCTGGAATACGACTCAAGATACGTTTAAGCTGGGCAGATTTTTTACTCAACTCCCTGAACGACTCTTCACTATATATGACAAATCATAAATCAATTTATTACGTGCGGACAGATTTTGAAATGACATATAAATAATTATTTCTATTGTTAGTTACATACCTCCGACTCGTTCTAAAATCCGATGCTTCCGCCTCGTCCGTATTTCCCTGTAATCTGAGAATGGCCTCATGGGCACTTATATTCACATCAGTTTTTTTCAAAATAGCCAAGAGGAGGTCAAGGCATATTCCAGGGGACGACTGCTCAGCTGCTGATAATTTACTTCGAATTGACTGTGCTACCAAGTCTGATTTTCCAATCTGAATGATGAGGGAATCATGTAAATTGTTTATACAAATGATTGTTTTGATATGATATAATAACAATAAGTATATTATCTTGATACAATAAACTTAAATTTAGACTTTTGCTTTGACGTGTGTTTATACCTGATTTAATACTGGACGGAGAAGTAACGGATAGACAAGAGGTACCAACGGGGTATTAGATTCTCCCATTGTCATTCTGAATTCTACTTCCTATGTGTCTATATTTTCTTGAAATTCACATTTAGTCTGAGGTCACTGGGTCATTCATTCATAATTCACAACAAAAAATAAAGTAATCACGAAATATTATAGATATGCACACACACTTCACTCTCCGCTTCAATCTTTTTCAAAATTTCAATCTATATTCAACCTATAAACATAAAACCAAACAAAAACACATATTATAATATAAAACTTTATAATAAATGGATTTTAACGGATTCCACTTTTAAAACACTTGACAAAAGGACACACACACAAAATAACCTTGTAAACTATAGATATGTGCGTAGTGAAATAACCACAACCCAAAAATAAAGTACACACACAATACATATTTTAATTTTTGATGGAAATGACATTATTTTGATCGTTTACCTGTAGCACGATGAAAAAAAAATTGCCGTATAGCTTATCCCTAAGCTGAACTCGAAAGGATATAAGTAAAAGTTAAACATGTACTTAGGCTAATTAATAATTAACTTCAAGTACACAAGATTTTATACAAAGAATGGATAAAATAATATTATTATCTATATAGTACTTGAATGAAACATGCGAATAAAAAGTCCATTGAGCATCTCGATCATCACCGCGTTCTTCAAAGCCGTTTAAAATTTTTTTTAAAAAAAAAGTATAGGAGCAAGTTTGGCTCTTAAAAGATACTCATAAATTCAAGTATTTTAGATTTGCATGAAATTGCATACACAGCTTCCTTACACCAAGTGATAATTATTGG
>JAIUND010000462.1:0-70162 GCA_034699125.1 Gisinianus flammeolus | reverse complement strand
AACTCCCTCGGCCCAGTATCTCTGCAGGCATCAATTTCAAGTTGCATTTTGAGGCAACAAATCTCATGAAATCCTCAGCGAAATCATAGCGTGAAGTTGAGGATTTCCTTCGAGCATTTGAAGTCGGAAGAATTCTATTTTCATTCACCCCAACAACTGCCGGAATGATATTAGAAAATAATCCACCATTTTCCATATATTTGCTCGAGTTCCGTGGACTTGATGAGAATTCCTTGCCGATGTTTTCCTTTCTAAGAGAAAAACAAAACACAAGTTAATATGTATGTATATACAGTAGTAAATCTGTAGAAGAGCATTTAGAATTAAAAGTTCACGACTTTTGTTGATATATAGAAAGACTCACTTTTTATTTGAATGGTAGGTTTTAATGTTTATATTGTTGGGGGAATCTTGAACATGAATGGAGGGAATAGGATATGGTAACGCACTGAGAATTGACTGACCACAATTGACATTACTATGCAAAGGTGTTAAAGAACTCCGTCTGTTGCCATTCCCACACATTGACATTGGTGAGAGGGATTTGAGTCCATCTTGACCCGCAGAACCACGACGGAAAGCTAAAGATGGTGAAGAAGATTTATTCTGACCGTTTGGAGAATTGAAGCAATTCTTTGTAAATTGTGAATTGTTATTCGTTGGCGAACTAATTAGATTTTGATTTCTATTGGAACTAACTCCAGAATATCCAGGAGAATTTGATGGCGATAAAAGTTGACTTCCAATCTTTTGACACAAGTCCAAACTTAAACGTCTTGCATTATTGACATTTCTCACGAGAGGCGAGAGGGATTCCCTGGCCACAGCCATGATTTTATGATTATGATTTTCACTTTTTCTTATTTATTTACAAGTATATAGTATTATGGCCGAAAAAAATAAGTTGTACTGCTATACATGTTAAAGTGTCGATGATGAAAGTTCCGCATATCCTTCACTTTTATCGTACACTGACTAACTAACTGACAACAAATTCATTGTCGAATCAGCAGTAAAGGAGCAGAGCAGGCAACTAAAGCTATATGCTATATAAATAAAGACAACCAACCGGAGAAAATATCGCAAATTTTCTCTCGTCGGACAAACACGGATGTATAAATTATCCAGTCTATATTATAGACAGACGATTGTATGTAGAAAGTAGAAAGGCAAAATACATGTAAATGTGTACATACGATATATATGTATATGATCGATGTTGAGCGCTGTGGTAATCAGTTCCTTCCCACTGACTCTCTCTCCATCCATCTGCAAACATTCACGTCAACAACGTTATTCAATTGACGCTTGGGCGAGAGATACAAGTCCTAATTTTGACCAGGTGTATATAATGTACAAATATATAGACATATACGATACGATACGAGAGAGCAATAAGAATTGGTAGTGAGTGAGCTTTCCAGTTGTCAAGTAGCTTAAATTTTATAGCCGTTTACAAGTATCCCCACGGCTTGTACTTACTTACATTTGAGACACGAGTCCGTATTTCCATAATTTCCAAGCATATATTATGCCTATAGGAAATTAGGAAATACAATTTGTTAAAAATATTAGATGTGTATTGTGTATGATGATTGTAGGTCATGTTTTTTCGTAGCCTCAACTCAAATTGGAAAATGACAATTGGAAATGACAAAGAGCTAGAAATGTTTCCATCGTATATAAACTATCGACAGTGTGGACTCTACAAAAGTAATCATTTCGCATTTCTCATACATATACCGTATTTATTCATGTGTATTCTGAGGTATGGGGTGGATTTTTGTTTAATTTGATGTAAAAAGTGACTATAATTTGCAAATTACCCTAGATAATTTTCTATCACTGTTTGTGGTAGAATTACATGTATTATTATAATAGTGAACATGGATATGGATTTGCTTATGCATCACTCATGTAAATATTTGTTCCCTCAAAACGTCAGTGAAATAGTTAATTCGTATATTCCGAGACGACTCACTTGTTCGTGTGCTATTATACTACTACTATATTTACTATGTATAGGCATATACACGATCGTATACAGTTTACGCGAGTGAACTTAAGTCCGTTGTCGATTGTCGACGCATTAGGATCATGGCTTGCGTGGTTGATGACGTACTTGCTTTATTTTTAGTATTTGATACGTCCAGGTTTCTATTTCTACCTATAAATAACCAGAGAATACATATATGCTTTAGCTGGAAATGGAAAACTACCTACTGGACTTTTTAAACACATGTGGGAAATAGAATTTTACAATCAGTGTGACGAAACTACGAGAAGTCTGAGCGCGCTCACGATCAGATTTTATCCAGGAGACGACATCCACACACATGTTCGTATATATATAGGTAGTATTAAATTGGTGAGTTCTAATCCAAATACGCTGGTCTTCTTCTTCTGGGAAGTTTTGACAATTTGTCTGCAGAGAGTTGTCACGTTTGAAATCAACTAATATAGATGTGAGCTTGTAAATGATTTTTGAATTACCTATACTGTAAAATGATTGAAATGTGCTTCTGTTTCTATTTGCTCAATTAATTTGTAGGGAAGCAAATTTGTTACTGAAAGTACGATACATATAGTCGATTTCCTTCCGTAAATCGAGGTAAACTCTGATGTGTATAATAGCCATATGTATTTTCAATTCTTGAGAAGTTCTGGAGCCTCAAAAAATCCAAAGAAAAGTTGAATTCGCTACATATTGATTCTGCTAAAGACCTGTTGCTTTTTTAAAACTCTCCGATCGCCATTCGCTTGAGAATTAACAGTGAATGTCGACTGAGAGACTTATTGTAACTTGTTAAAATTCCTGGGCATGCAAAAAATGTTTTTTAACGATTGCCCCCCATACATTTTATTTTTAACCTGAATAATTATTTTGGTCTGATTGTGAGTGAGGTATATAGAGAAATATCTCACTCATAATTATGTATGACATAAAAGTTTAGTTGCCATGATTATACATATAGATACGAATAGATATATATAGACCATCCCATGAAATATACAGGGCCCTGATTAAAAAAGTTACAAATCGATTAATTCAATTCGCATATGTATATCCGTGGGTATCCGCCATGTGAATTTGTAAAAGGGAAAATGTCTGCTGAAAACGAATGCTGTTGGAAGTATAATTATGTCAATACTACGAATAGAAAATTCGGACAATGGCGAGACGATGGAGAGAACTTCGAAGGAATTTGTCTCGATGGGCTGCGAATGTGGGAGCGATTGTGTCCAGTACAGCATCATTAATTTTACGGAGACAGCCCAACAGACAAGTAGGAGTGGACACGATTGACATTGTTGGTCCACTATTAGTATGCCAATTAAATAAATATGAAGATGATTCGGATAAAATCCCGGACACGTTCGATTCTCACGACAGTGTTTCCATCATATCGAATATTTCAGAAATAACTGAAGATTTTTCATCTGTTCTTTTGATTCCGTATGATGTGAGTTATACTTTTATGATGGTGCATAGCATAAATGGAGCCAGTAGTATACATATATATCGAATTATTATATTCTGTGTATGATAAATGATTATATACGATATAATTGATAATAATGGAATTCTAATTGACAAATGTCCAACCAAAGTGTCGTGTGATTCTCTACGAATATGTGGACTACCCTGATGTTTTACATCTCCGTTTGACCTGCAAACAAATTTACTATGAATTGTCGTATTGTCGTGGTCTCCGAGTGAAATTGGACGATACTTTGACTGGCTACGATTGGTTTCAAAATACGGGGGTGGGTTCTTTGACCATTCGACATTTCCGCTCGGACAATCCAGAAAACTATGGTATACTCAAGCGTCCGCAGTTACTCAAAGAACTGGTAGTGACGGGGAGCATTCATCCAGACAATTTCAATTGGATCGTTTCCACTTGTCAAAATATACGAAAATTTGGTGTGGAAATTAGTCCATACTCTGTCCGTTATGGATTTCAAAGTTTTTATATGGACACGGTACGTATAATTTACAACAAATTATAATCTTACATGTCACAACTAAAGAAATAGCTTTTATTTATTTATAGTATTTAATTATTGTTTTGTTTTGTGTCTCTCAAAATAGCTGATGCCCAAGAATCTGACGACATTGAGACTCTCAGCCTTCATGTATGATCGTCATGATGCGGAGAACACGAGCGACAATTTATTTCCCATCCTCTCAAACATCCGTTGTCCCAACTTATCCACATTTATTTTTCAAATCGTCATCATTGACTCTCAAAGTTTAGATGATTTCCATTTAGAAGCTTTGAAACTCATCCGATTTCACTCCTCCACATTGAAAATCCTTCATATTCAAATCAAACAAGTATTTGTGGCAGCTTTGAGTTCCGTGGAGAATCCATATGAGGATTTACTTTTCCATCAATGGGTGGAGCATCTTCGACTACGAGAATTGAGACTTACTCTGGATCGTCATCTCCCCAAATGGCTCCCCATCCTCCATGCCCAAGAACATTTAGTCAGTTTGGAATTGAACCTACGGAATTTCAATTGGGCCACCATTTTCCCAGTCATAAAACATTGCTCGGGGACACTCAAGAATCTACAAACCTATAATTTAAATGTGAGGGAAGGACATCGAGCTCATCCCATAGATTTGGGCATCCTCCGACATTGTATGGCTTTGGAGAAATTAACGATTCATCATCAAGAGCATTCCCCCATTTTCCATCCGAAAATCTCTCGGACTGCTTATTTACCTTGTAATCTAACGGAAATTGACTTGTCCAGAGTCCTCGTCAAACAACATCAAATGCTGTTCATTCTCATTCGTCTTCCGAAATTGAGGAGACTGGAACTGGCGTACTGGAGTGACACGGAGACCTACTTTGCTTCCCTCCTCTCTTTAATCCCACTTTTAATTAAATTTAATATTTCCTCCGTCAAGTCCGTCTCCCTGACGGATCTTCGACGGAAATTTGAAAATCGCAAAAGTGAATTGACCAGAATGACCAATTTCCTCATGGGTTTAGCCATTGTACAAGTTTCGGATGCGCTACGAGAAACGCGAGTGTCCTTAGAAGTGAAAAGTTTTCATGATGATCAGAATTACAATCGAGGGTAATAAAAAAATCACTATACACACAAAAGCACACAGGATTTGCTCTTTTGCGCTTTTGCCAAATCAAAGACATTCTCATTTCATTCCTCATATACTCATAACTATAACACACATGTTGTCGTACGTTTATTTTAGTATCACGCACATACGCACACATTTTGGAGGAATTTCGTGAATGTTTGATCAATAAAAAATAACTCATGGAGCATATGTAAATAGTAGGTCAAGGCCTGCATTGATTATCCATATGTGAATTCATGTGTGATGTGGTGCAGAGATATACGAAAATGTGGACAGTCAACTTCATTTCCTGGTGTGTTATGGGGAGAAAGTGAGAAAGTGTTCTGCGTTCACTGAAAAGTCAAAGTTATACTTACATAATTTAAATACCATTATTAATTTGGATGCTTAATAACACGTTTTTGTAATTTGAAATATGCCTATTGAAATTGATAAAGAATTTCAACATCCATTGTTGATTGATTTGGTAAGGGAGAATATAAATGATTGAACAATTATATTTACACTTTCATTTGAATTCTAAATGGTAAAAACTAAAAAACTAACGATTTTGGTCTCTTTCTTGTCATTTGACGAGTATATTATTATATTATATAGGTTTTGGGGACTTTAGTTAAAGTGATTCCGGGGTCAAGCATTCGAAATTGTCGTTTAGTATGTAGGAAATGGAATTTCATGTTCCTCCATCGATTTCAACGAGAATTCACCGTGAAACTGAATGAATGGAAGAGTGCAGAGACGTTTTGTACACTAGTGAGAAATTGTGAAGGGGGCGAGATCCCGTTCCGTCGTTTTTACATCAGTCGGCTGTTCATGAATGACGTATGGTTGGAGAATATCTTTGAATTGTGTGGGAAACAAATGACTCATCTCTCATTGGAAATGAGAAAGGAAGACATGGACATTTGTCAATTTCGTGAGCTCATTTTATTCCGTGCTCCGAATCTTGAGCAACTCTCATTTGATAATCATGATGGACTTCCGGAGGAACTTACAAATCATTCAAAACTCTTCCCAAGTTGGTGTGAGCCATTGCCGGAGCTAAATTTAAAGAAATTATGTTTACGATTCTCAAGTGGAAAGAAATTCCATGTGAATTTCCTCCGAGATTTATTCAAAGCGACTCCTCATTTAGAAGAAATTCATTTTCAAAGATTAGTCACGGATAATGGGATGGATTCATGCACTGGACTATTATTACGGGCTCTCACAGAGGCTGGGAAATGGAGGAATTTGACGTGTGTACATTTGGGACGAGTGGAGAATGAATGTCTGGAGAGTTTGACGTCTCTACAAGGATTTGGGATTCATCTCAAGAAGTTTTCCTATGACTATTTTGTGGCGGATGTGCAAAGTGAGACGGTGCAACATTTCCTGGAGAGTCAGAGTGAATATTTTGAGGAATTGGTATTGAATGAGTATCATGGGATGGATCATCTCATCATTTCCTTCCCCAGTATGGACAAATTGAAGAAATTATCTCTCACAGCATTTGATAGATCTCAAATTGTACCGAGTCAACCTATTTCATATGTCAATTCATTCCCTTCATTGGAGTCCATCATGATTTATGGTTATCAAAATATGATTTCATGGAGTGACTTTTTTTCGGACATTGAAAATCCATTGTCTTTGGACTCCTTGAGACATTTACAGCCTCCGTACAGGATGAATGACAGTCAACTTCTACAAAGACTCGCCACATTATTTCCTAATGTCACATCTTTGGACATCACATCCCCCAGTAACTCTGTCATTTCCCAATTGTGGACTACTTGGACACATCTTGAAGTTTTGGAAATTTTCTTGGATTGTATAAGACAATTAATATATATATACTAATCATTTAGTATTCCAAATTCCAATCTAAAAAGTATTCTTTACGTTATGCAGTGCTATATTCTTTTATGAATCACATATTATAGGGAATAATATCAACGTGGATGCTGCTTTCACCGGCATAACTTTACTCAATTGTGAAGACATTCGTCGGGGAAAGTTGTATCCACAACTGATGCAAGGAGATTATTCTGTACCTGAAAATTCTATTTGTAATTTGGAACGTGAGTACACAGTGAATCAGAGGGATTTTCCTATTCAATTATATGTCATATATTTTTATATGCTAGTATGCAATTTTTATTAAATTTATATATGCAATGTAAAATTGTAAATATAGATTTGAGAAAATTCATTTGTGATGTCTATGAACCTTGGCGAGAGCAAGGCGACGCGGAACCAGAAGATCCGACTTGTTTATTAACGGATATATCCGGATTCGGAGCACTTTATCACATGCCACAATTACAGCATATTTTTATTGCCCGAAGTGGTGTAAGAAATAAATATGTACATAATTTTATAAGTGTCCAATCAATGCCAATCATTGGATTCGAATGTATAATATAATAATGTGAAATTCATTTGCAGATGTCCTTGGAATGCGTGAAGAACATGTCGAATCAACTTCCCTTGTATTGTTCCATTGATATTCAAGGCCCTTGTCGTCAAAAACTACATGAAATTCCCAATTTGTCATCATGATAATGCATCTGGACTGGAATCGCATAAATGTCCATCTGATAATTTATCAGATTCTGCATGATTAAATTATTATTAATTATTATTTCAACCATGAAAAGTCGAATGCGCCATAAAGTGTGGCGGGAGTTGAATTATTCAAAAGTTGTTGATTTCTCGGCGAAAAATAAACTGAATTGATGAAAATCAGATTAATTAATTGCGGTGATTTATTTACAGTCAATTCATTACACATAGTAATAATTATAATTAGTTGGGAGACTTGGGTTCGGGCAGTGAAAATAGCATGAGCATAACAATACAATTTTGTGTATAAAGAACAGTGTTTTTTTCAGCTATTTTGTAATCATCTGACAATACACGCACGATTCTTCCTTGTTTGCATTTTAATTACATAAATACACTGTTTGGAATTACTAATTTAATACCAAATTTATCCAACTATGGATGAAGAATTTGACGAAGAAAGTACCTGGGGACGTGGTAATAGTTGGGATGATCATATACCGGCTGAACATGTAAGATTCAAACTGTAACCTCAACCTCATTCATTGCATTGTACTACAGTAAAAGGCTATAATAAGTCATTTGCCTGCAATAATAAAATGAAATACATTGCTTGTGGAATCGTATAACGATATTTTTGGTAATACATTAGTCTGATCATGGGGACATGGAAGAGGCAGTTGAGGAGAATCCTCAACAAGTACTCGATGAATGTTTAGAAAAATTTTCAAGTCCAGACTATATTATGGAACCAGGGATTTTTAATCAACTTAAAAGGTTTGTTATTCTTTCAAGTGATATTTGTAGATGCATACAATTTTATTACTGTTATAAGATATATATACTTCATGTATACACACGCCCTACATTTTTTGTAGGTATTTTCAAGCAGGTGGAAGTCCAGAGCAAGTTATAGAGTTATTATCTAAGAACTACAATGCTTTTGCCCAAATGGCTAATCTCATGGCTGAATGGATCATGTCTGCCGGTTAGAAAATTATTTAATTTTTAGTTGTACATATTTCATTTCAGAACATGTAAATACGTATATGTATACATATTTAGTTTGTCTTCTAACATGTATATTCTTTTTTATTGTTTAGGAGCTAATATAAATGAAGTTCGTTCAATGGTTGAATCCAGCCTTAGAGATATGATTATAAAGACTTTTGACCCCAAAAAAGCGGACACAATCTTTTCTGAAGAGGGAGAGGTAAACATTTTGTGTGACTTGGAATTTTTGATTTGATTTAAAGTTTGAGTAGCAAGTAACATGTATTTTATACTTTTTAATCTATTACAGACACCTGGATGGTTAACAGAAATGATTGAGCATCCCACTTGGAGATCTCTTGTGTATCGACTTGCTGAAGAATACCCTGATTGCCTTATGCTCAACTTTACTATTAAAGTAATTTAATATTTAGTTATTTTACTATGTATTTATTTGAATATGCATTAATGTTTTTGTTCTGTAACTCGATTTTAGTTGTAAATATGTGCATTTAATTCTTAAACATATTCTTATATTTTAAAAAATTCTTATCATTAGCTTATTTCGGATGCTGGATACCAAGGAGAAATTACTAGCATTACCACTGCAGCGCAGCAAATGGAAGTATTTTCCAGAATGCTTAAAACGTCTGTAATTAAAATTTTATCCAGTGGGGAAGAAGCAATGCTAAAGAATATGCAGGATACTGCGGTAATTTGAAGACATTTTATTTTTTGTATCCATCCTTCCATTTCTTTTACGATTGAACTACTAATTGTTTTCCCTCTTTCTCTTTTCTTTACAGGAAATGATCTGTCATGCCGAACATACATTTGTATACAGTCAAGTATTGCTTCATGTACTCATGCAAGAAACTCGAGGAGCTCATTTAATGAAAAGACTGTGCCAAGAAATTATCAAACGTGCTCATTCAAAGTAAGGATAACCAAACTCCATTAAACGTATTTGTTGTAACTGGTAAATATATGATATATTATATATCTACATTTAATGTTATTGTTCTTATTTATTCAAGCTCTCAAGATGTGACTTCCGTGGCGATGGCATTAAATGGAGCCACAGCTTATCCACGAGCGTGTCAAGCTCTGGCATCCATGTTATCGCGTAATGCTTTAAATCCTGCTGATATTACTGTACTGTATAAAATGTACGTTTCTACAGATCCTCCTCCTGTGGATTTAATCCGATCACCTCAATTTTTGGGTATGATTGAAAAATATGACAATTTCTTTCTACGATAAACGTTTTGACACCCTGCTTTTCGTACGTATGTATGATGATAAAATGAAAATATTGAATTTTGTTTGACCTTTCCAGAACTTTTAATTGACTCTTTATTCAAACCTGGAAGTAAATTGAATCCAGAACATAAATCAAAATACATCCACCTTCTTGCTTACGCAGCTAGTGTGATTGATATTTTCAGACGTGCACAGCGAAGTAAATTAAATCAGGATGAGTTAAAAGCAACTGTGCAAGCTGTGGAAAAAGTTCATTCAATTTGTATGAGTGGGAAAGGTGCTGGTGAATTAGTGATTGAAATTCCATCCCTGTATCAGTGTTTAAAGTTAGTAAAGAATATTCATTTCAAAAGATTAACATCCAACAACATAAATATTAGATTGTAAAACCGTATGCGAATTTTTTTTCATAGGTATCCTGTTGTTGGAATCGGTGTTATTCGTTGGGTCGAGTCTGTTGTAATGGAACCTTCATATTTCAAACTTTCAACTGAACACACACCAACCCATGTAGCTTTGTTAGATGAAATTGCCTCCTGCCATCAATTACTACATCAAAAAATTTTGGATTTGCTCATCAAACTATTTGAATCTAAGCAAGATGAACTTGAAATTCTTGTTCAGGTTAGATCATTAATTATTCTATTATACACAGGTATAACTTTATAGTGTTACTAACCTGACTTGCAAATTATGATACACAATTTACTGAAATTTATTTTTTAATTTTTAATAGCTTGAATTGAGGAAAATGTTACTCGATCGTATGGTTCATCTACTGACAAAAGGCTGTGTTGTGCCAGTATTGAAATATATAAAACAGTGCTGGGATAAAGGCGATACGGATGTATCGCTGATTCGATATTTTGTGATGGAGCTTCTAGACTTAATATCCCCACCATATTCCGTAGAATTTGTACAATTTTTCCTACCGTTGGTTGAGCATGAAGATATTACTGGAAGTTCTCAACGTCATGACGGTGAACATGACAGGGTTTCAGAATTTATAGGTAATGTTTTTTACTTTATTTTATTTTTAAATACATCCGTAATGTAGTCGATACAATTATACATGTATACCTACTAGGTTTTTTTCAAAAACTTGTCTTGTTTTTTTGTTTCAGTGCATTGCAAAGCCAACATATTATAGAACTGAGGTTGATCCAAGTTTGACGTGTACATTATGTTTTGCGAAGGGAAATCTAATTTTCAAGTCACACAGTCCGTTCGTAAAATAATTCTTTTGATTTGTAAGTAATTTGTATTCTGTATTCATATTGTATTATACATAAAATATTTTGCCAAAAAATATGTATTTATATAAATAAATAAATAAAGTCTGTTTCTAAATAATGTATTCATTTGTACATTAGTTATATTTCTGCAGGTGGGTTGTTTTATGAGGGACTCGAATTTTGTAGTGATTTTTTAATAATTTTATTTATATACGATAGAAATCGTATTTAATGTTTCCGTGACTCCCTTTAGTTTTTGGCTTGTGGATAAAATTATCAAACAAAAATTGATCGACACTTACTATCGCATCGCGTAGCTTGGGAATCCAAAAAGATCTAAATGCCAAGGCCCTGTGTTGGCATGTGGTCGAAATTTGAATACCGATGTATTGTAATGTAGAATTATGTGATTATATTTTGGTATACGGTTAATTTAGTGTATCTCAACAAATTTTGAAGTATTGAGGTTGAAGAAGAAGCTGTAATTGAGATTGGAACGGAATGATAACTCTATTTATGATAAGCTGACCCGTCCCTTCACGGGGAACGGGTGTTAAAAAGCCCATTATCATTAATTTTCAATGGGTTTTGAATGTAATGAGTCATACAATGACCCCGAAACTAGAATCGTCCTTGTATTCACATACTCCGTCGACAGTGGCAATTCAAGCAGAAGGTCATATTCCAACTAAACCATTAGATACTTTAGCTGTTCCTGGACGTTCTGGACGACATACATCAAATATCAAATCGGATAAATCTCCAAAGAGCTCATTATTTGGTATTGTTCAACTTGTTACTGGTCGGAACAGTGATGTCAAGATATCAAAGGGATCAAGATCAAGTCATGGACATCAGGCACGTAAATCCATTGTACGTTTGGATAAAAAGGTATAAACTAAAATGATCCTTTCAATGTTAAATAATTTCGTGTTTAGAGTATAATAAATTAAATAATAAATTAAGGCAATGTAAATGATTGGTAATAATTTTGTAGATTCGTGTCAAAATATGGAAAATCTTGTCATTCGCAGATCGCCTCACTCTCAGATTGACATGTAAAATCCTCAAAAAGGACATTGACGAGTCTGTTGGGTTGAAAGCAGAATTGGATGTGTACGATGAGTCATTTCCCACAATTGGTATGTAAATTTACATGACTTGCAAATGAATATCCAGACGTATTAATTTGAAAATTTTATACGATTGTTCTTGCTTACTATAACGTTTGTTTGTGTACACATGATTTTTTATAGCTAGATTAGGATTGCAAGATGTAACAATCCTGGATGTATATCCAGTGCAAGGAGTGATTTTACATTATCCAGAGCTACTCACGGATCTCTGTGTTTTGGGTCCCATCAGATCCTTTTCCTTTGCTCGTATACTGAGAGAATGTGAGAACATTACGAATTTGACTATTCAATTCAACAAAGATCTCTTCATATCCAAACCCAAATTATTTCCCGTCGAGTTATCTGAACCAAACAAACTGATTCTGCCGAAACTCCGCTCTTTAAAATTCCATGCCATGTCAAAAAATGAATTTGAACTACGATATGTAGCGACTAATTTCGTAGCACTAGTGAATCATCATCTACTGAGCAATATACATTTGAGTCAATTGAGCGTACAGATTATCAGTAGATTCTCCAATGAATTGATTGATGAATGCTCAACAACCATGTCCATTTTAGTATCAGACAATTCAAATCATTTGAAAGATCTTCATATGGAAATTAAATTTCAATATGCAATGAGTACTGTCGCGGACCTCAGTAAAATGAAAGGAAATGAAGCTACTCCACCTCAACCTCCCTCATTTGCACTGCTTTTATTTAAGGATGTGTGTGTGGACAAACAAGAGCCGGAGTGGGAAGAATTTACCAAATTAAAAAGACTATACTTTTCAACAAATTCACGAGAATTTTCATGTTACTGGGAAGAAATTGGATCGTATGTAAAAGATTTGGAAACACTTTTCTTGGAAATCCCTTCACCGATCAGTTGGACAATTTATCAACAGTTCATTGAAGGATGTGAGAGCTCACTGGTGTCTGTCACATTAGAAAATGTAGAGAATTACTCTTCAGAGAACAAGGCATTGGATATTGATCTTGGGAAATTTTATCAATGCAAGACATTAGAAAATTTAGTTCTTCTTCAAGCAAAACATCCTACAATGTCCAATTCCAAACTAACAAAAGTCTCCAAATTACCTCGTTCTTTAAAATATCTAGAATTTTCTTGGCTTTTCCTTACTCCTTGTCAAGTTTTCCGACTAGTCAGATTACCACAACTTGAATCTTTGAGGTAATTAAGATATTATTTTATTTAAAAAAAAAAAACAAAAGATGAATAAAAAAGAAAGTATTTATAGAAAGGCTATAACTAACCCAAAGTTCACATGTCTTATAATTCTCAATATTCGTTCGTTTACCCGTTCAGATTATCATATTGGAGTTCATCTGATGAAAACTTTGGACGACTCTTGTGCTATCTCAAATGGGCTTACTGTCTTGGTTGTGTACGAGATATGGAATTTATCATTACAGACCTAAAAATTCGTTTTCAACATAACAAGAAACAATTAGATGGTATTCTGAAACACAAACGCATCCATGCTGATTATGTCGATTTTAATAATACTCAACTGATCCTAACAAAAAAATAAGAAAACAAAACTAAAATAAACAAGCGACTCTTCTCATGGTATGGAAACAATGTCCAGGATTTATGTAGTGACAATAGTTATATATATGTGTATATTTCTTTGCCCTCAATCATACAAACACTTTTTATTGATTCAGTCGTAAAAGTATAGGGTATACATTTTAAATCGATTGGAGGATTTTATTTTCATTTCATTTTATTCTGAGCAAGTCCTCGTTTTAAAACAGTTTGCAATGGGGATTCTCCTTCAAAGGAAGAAGGATGTCGAAATGTTTGACCTATCCTGTCCCATAATGTAAAGAATTGTCCATAGTTAAAGTTGTAAAAGAGATGATGGTCCGTATGATGAGCAGAACCGTTTACAAATGGCTCTAGGATTTTGGGAACCCGGTAATCCCCGTCGTGAATCGAGACAGTCCAGATATTCACCATGAAGAACATGGAGATGTACAAGAATTTGTTCATGGGGAATAAAAAAATGTAGATATGGTACGGAGCACTTTGGACGAATCCATCAAGGGGATGGAATGCATGTGAAGCGAATGGGGTGGGGACTTTCCATAAGTGATGCCGTTTGTGAAGACTTTTGTAAACCTAATTGAAATTAAATAGATATTAAAACACACCCATTCAATATTGATTCAGTACTATGGACAATTATATATTATTATATTTTCAAATGAAAAATAATTACAAGGGGATGATGAAGACCTCGGTGGATCCAATAAATTAAGCAGTCAGTAAAAAGTGTAAATGTTACAATGGACAGAGGAATACTCCACCAGCCTGAGTGTATACATAGTTCAAATACACAAAAAGACAAAATTATACATTCAGCAAAGTAGATTGCAATCCAGCGCATATATACTTATACATAGTGGTATTTAGAGTTTGCATTACCCAAAGATGATTCATCAATTGTATTGAGTAATTTAGAGTATCCCCTCACTTCAAACATGAAACAGAGGACAGACAAAAAACTCATTAATGGTATAGCAGAACATGCGACTCGGATCTCCTTTTCTTTTTGGTTTTTCAAAAACAATGGATGTTGCTCCAGTCGCTGGTCAAAAATGAACAAATAGTTGAGTGTAGCAGGGACAAAATACACAACAAAACCACCCAATGTTCCAATCGTCATGAGTGATGTGAACTGTCGAAGAATGTCATTTTCCTGCCAACTATTTGGGTAAATGTAGGGTGTAAAGAATTGTTCATCACAAAATCCTAGTATTGAATCCATATTTACGTCAATATGTACAAGTCAAGTTGACGGACACTTATCATAAGAGCACAGATATTCTGAAAGTTAGGAATTCTCACTTGTCCCCGTTACGAATATACTTATACTTATATAAGTTTCTCTACAATCGACTGTATCTGATATGTATACATCTCTCTTGTTAAATAAGTATATGGATGTGTGTATTCACAATTTACACAACGAGCAACAGGCACTTAATTAGGAGTCTTAGAACAGTAAAGCAAAAACTCTTTGCCAAACATTTGAAAGTTAAATTACTTGGATAAAGATTAAGAGTATTTCGGGTTGTATACATAAACAAGTATAAAATTCAATTCAAAAATGAATGACAGTATTATAATTATTACAATATCCTTTCATTAAATATTGAAAGGGGACCAGAATACCACAGAAGTATAATATAATATTATGGTTTCGATCAACTTTGAAATACAATTTCTCAATTCAATCACATGACCTAAAGCAACTGAGTAGAAAAAACAAGTACAACAAGTTTCATTGATTAGATTATCACAGAACTTGAAATTTTCATGTGATATATTGTATATAGGTAGGCATTTGTAATAAAAGTTTTATTACAAAATATACTTGTATTTCAATTGATTTCTAGATGAAGTGCAAGTCTAAAAATGGTGATAGGCTTGCAACTTGATTGCTGCTACTATAATGAAAGTCTCGACATTAGAAATGCACTGAATACTGTACATAATCTTGACGTTGACGCTGGAATTCATCAGATTTTGGAGGTTTTCTGCATTCAGCATTAACAATCTGACACGTGTGTTTAGGAATTCGGTTGCACATGTGTACTTGTAAAACTTCATAGATGTTTGGGTATAGCAATAAGTACCGTTGAGCATCCCTTCATATAAATATGTATTTGTTTCATTCCCGTTTGCAGACGAGTTCAATGCTATGAATTACAAGTATCCTTGAATACAATGCCATAATTATGTAACAAACTTCCTACAATTGTCAATTTACAGGTATAGACTTCACTTATGATAATGTAAGTATACTGCATACTTATACACTATAGTATAGTCACTATACTTACTTAAGTCAGTTATAAACATAAACGAATTTAAAACGATTTATAAGCGAATAGATTTTGAACAGAGCGCTTACTGAAATAATAATAAGGTCTCGATCACTCAGCACAACCTTTGGGAACAACTTTTGCACTCCACAAGCAAACAATTAAATAATTTTGAGCTGTGACTTGGTTGCATCAAATATTGTGGACCCATTTATTTATACTGAGAGATGTTTTCAACTCGAGATTGAATGGCGAGAGCGAGAGCTAGTATGTAGTATAATCCTCCACTGAACTCTTTGTTGGTTTAGAATCTAGGTTAATACTAAACTATTTTACTTATTTGATAAAGTAAGTAATTTAACTTTTTTTAGAAAATAGAAAACGTATCAGTAAAAATTAAAATCTATATCGAATTATAAATAAGTTAATCTTCGAATCTAAATTAATCGAAAACTCGGACTTTTGAAATTAAAGAAAGTCGACTATTATTCGTACAGACTTCAGACTTTATTGTTAAATACTTATTTATTTGTTGTCAATGAACATCTGATAAACCCACTATACTCCTGTAAATCGTAAGTATTTTCTTTTTCTTTTATCAAAACTCATTTAAATATAATTAATAATATCGCGGATACGGAAGTTGCGATAACTAATTGAGGCATTATATTCTCGAGTTTGTAGAGAAATCTTGTGAAAATTTCACAATTAAATGCATTTAATGCACAATGTGCATTTCCTTCAATTGTGTTGTAGTTAAATATGTATTTAGATCATTTATATTCAATTCTTTGTAGACTCGTGTCATTGTATTCAAATCATTGTAATTTAATGTAAACAAACTCATTAATTTGTAAACAGCACGTGTTAAATGTTAAACTTTTCATGGTCTATCAATATCGCAAATATTATTTACACTTAAAGTTAGTTTACCTAATTGAATAAGAGTTACTAATTCACTAATTCAAGTTGGATTTTTATTTTTTGTAGTTTTTGATGGGGAAAATTTACAAGAATCCTATGACTGGAAATCAAAATAAACAGCCCATCGAAGAAACTAAAAAAAATGAAAAAAGTCCAGGATTCAGAAGAAATTCTATTCAAAGTCCCAGTATTTTCAAGAAGACTGGGATGGTGAAAGGATCTCTCTTAAATTATTTCAAACAAGTTCCAATTATAAAGTCGAATGAAAAAATGTTACCAGCTCTGATTTCTCATGGAGACGACGAGGGGGTGAGGGACAATTTGGAAAGATGTGAGTCTCCAGGCATTGAATATGTCGGAACCTTTCGGGTCGGTAAAGTTGTGAATGAGGGAGGAAATAATATTGAAGAGTCCTCCGATGATTCCGGTAATGCTTCTGAACCGTCAAGTAATCCTGGTGGTAATAATTCCTTGAACAATGTGAAACAGGAAGAAGCAGAAGTGTTTGAATTCAAGTTGAAGTTACCGAGTAGCACCGATCGACAGTCTCCTCAAACCAGTCAACTAACCCCGTCCGTTCTCACACCAATTGTTCGTAATGACGATTGTCAAATAAAGATTACTAGTGTGTATAGCTGTAGTGAAGATAAATCTAGAAACAGTAGTCATAATAATGGCAATATTATTTTACAACCTCAAAATGACACAGGGATGAATGAAGACGAATTACGTGTAGGATCTAATAATAATGTTATAGCAAAAAACAGACAACAAACCTTTGCAGAGAAGGAGAATAATGATAGAATTATTGCTCTTGCTCTAAGTGAAGACTCGGAAAGTAATAATAGCAACAGTAGGAGCAGCAATAATAAAAACAACAATGACAATCAAGATATCCAGCCTGAATCTAATAATATTGTTGCAAGTCGTTCTTCTAGTTCTAGCCTTGTGAATTCCCCTTCAATTTCAAATAATCCCAAAATTGTATTGCCAAATGAACCCCAACGCCTTGTAACCACGTTCTATAACTCTGTAAAACGAAAAAATTCCATGGAAACGAAAGACTTGGAAACGATAGTAGTACACGAAAGTAATAGTATTAATAAACGACAAAAAATTAACGAGGGGCCTTCAGAAATTACCGAAAGTTTGCCAGCAACTGAAATTATCGTGAACAAAAATAGTATGGTTCATCGTCGAAGAAACTCCAGTAGCTCTTCTGGCTCTTCAGGCTCAAAAAGCCGGAAAATCGACAAAGGCGATAAAGCAGTGAGTCATTTTTTAATCTATTGTCATTATTGTGTTCTTGTAGGCTTTGAATTCATACTTAGAATTTGTTAGTGTTCCTTACTGTTATATATATTTATTTTTTTGGAAACAGGTGGCAGATTTTTCTCTCTTGATTGAAAAAGAGAGATATAGGGATGCACTCACTGGAGCAATATCGAAGTTGGAAAATGTCTCCGATATGGAAATTAAGTTTCTCGTTCCACGAGCTGACCAATTGTCGAAAATCATCGAGTAAGTCAATCAAAGTAAATATTACAAGCATTTTGAATTTTTTAACTATTGTATAAAATATACAAGTATAATGTAAAAGTATTTCTTTACAGTAGGTGTATTTACAAACGGACATCAAAAGAAATACGTGGTCTCGCAGTCAAGTTTTTCGAATTGTTAGTTGCAAAAGTCCCAATGAACACAGATTCGTATGCCATGTTCATGGAAGCTTTCACCACTGATGATACCGTAAGTACTAATAGTATATATGCATGCTACTTTGAATTGGTAAAATTTCTCAAGAAACATGCATAGGTATATGCCTACAGTGCCTTTTTCTATTCTTTATTTAGATGACTAAGAATTACATTGGAAATGGAAAGCTTGTAAGAGAACTTTTAGATGATTTGAAACAAGATTTGAAATCAAAATCAGAAGACAAATTCAAACTGCAGTTCTTTAAAGGATTAACAGAACTCATAATAAGAGCGCATTCCCATTATTTATCATTAAAAATTAAATATCGTCAACCTTTAATTGTGTCTTTGATGGCAAACGAAAAATATAAAAATGATTTTGCGGAATTCAACAGCAACTGGGAATATTTTGTGAAAAATCTGTTTGAGTGGCCGTCTGATAGCGAAGAAGCCAAAATAGGGACAAAGTGGATAACTCTCCTGGCGAGTCACTTTAAAAGCTACAAATTTCTTACACACTGCTACGATGAGCTAGTGCAGGATATCCTGAAAAATATTACAAAGAGGTCTGATCGGGATTGCGGACTTGGATACCTAAAGCTCTTTGATAATGGAGCAATTGCAATTGAAATTTGTGAGAATCTGATTAAACACCATCTGCCTAATTTCGAAGATAATAACAAGTGGAAAGACATTTTGGTGAGTGTATATCGATTGGTTTTATGATCTCCTTTTTCATTCGATCATTTTTACCACTTCCTCTAATTAAGCAGTTTAACTTGAGAATGATTTCAATAACAATAGTAATTCTTTTTTTTAGTACGAACTCTCAGCTACTGTACCCACATATGCTCTATCAGTAACAAATCTAGAACAACCATCAAATGACTCGGATGATGAATTTGCAAAATTTATCATGGGAAAAGGCGGTCGTACAACAGGCGAAACTCTTTTGCATTTAGTTTGTGGGAGAAAAAAGGGGTTCAATTTTAAAGGGAAGAAAATGACCCATGTTCAGCTTCTACAGAAAATGAGCCAAAAGAGAGTTGGCAATATCAATGCGTTAGACAATGGAGAAAATACTGCTCTACATGACGTGTGCGATAACGGCCATTCGGACGTCTTGTCGCTCTTATGGCAATTGTGGACTTCAGTTGATGGTGAGAATGGTCCGAATTTTCGTAATAAAGTGGGAGTATACGAAAGCAAAGAAATCTTAACAAAATTTCGTATTTTACAATGTTTCAATATCCCTGCATTATCACGACGTGCCTATTAATTTCAATATAAATTCAGAGTTCAAAGAGTAAATATATTTTTTATTGTTCCACAGAACCACCCGGACCTCAGAAATTGAATTTATTACTGCAAAATCATACGGGTTTTTCTGCACTACACTGTGCAGTGAAGAAGAAGCATCGTTTATGTGCTGAGCAGCTTCTCATGATGGCTCAGGTACTGGGTTGCCAGTCGGAGCTCCTTCGTCTCAAAAATAACGATAGCCAAACGGCTCTTGAGATGTTCACGTCAGATCATCCCGAGATATCAGATGATAAAGAAATTGAGGAGATAAGAAATCTCCTTGGACCGAGTGTTGGAAAAAAACGTCGAACACTCTACGGAGCTGTTGAACTTCCAGAAACTGTTATTTGCGAAATTGAAGGCAATATTTTTATCAAGCAATTGATTGGATATTGGAGAAAAATCACTGACACGAAGTCACCATGAATAGTTTCCAAAACAATATTTAGAAAAGTTGTTCTTCACATTAAGGCCTACCATATTTTGTGTTGTTCAAGTTTTTTCTTTTCAAGTAACTTGAATTTGTAGCTCAAATATTTTTCAAACAAACATTCCCTGATAAAGTAAGTATAAGATTATTGAAATTTAAATCAAACTTTTAAATATAGGAATTAATTGTACTGGTGTAATACACTATATGTAAACATGGAGCACCTACATATGCCTAATAGGTATTACCTATTACATAGATTAATTGATATTTGAAACATTGTTTTGTATGATCTCAAAAGATTCTAAAGATAAAGATAAATCATTCAGGGCTGCTCATCTGAGCCTTTATAATTGGAAACTTTTTGCCTACAGCGAATATCAGGTCTATATAATAGTACTGAGGGAATGTCTTAAGCAATTTTTAATTTTACCATCCAATTCAAATATCAAACTTCAATATACTTGTAACTGTACATTTTGTAATTTTCTACAATATAATTCAATATATATATGCAATGCATATATATTATAACAAGTTATAACGAAACACTGTTCTTGATTCTCTCGTGAGAATTGAATCTAACATATTGTATATTTACCTTCCTTTTGCATTGTCAAGAGATTTAGTGAGTAGATTCTTCGAAGTAATATACATGTATGTATAATCAATATAATGCAAATGTAAGTTTTATGAATTTCTTTGAAAATATATTTGTTGTGTAGTGGAGATCTGAATGTATTTTTACTTATGTTATTACTTAAATATGTACTTTAAATTTTATACAGTATGAATTGTGTGACTGAGATTATACTGCATAATGAAATGAATAGCTTCTAATCATGTTGAAGTAATTAAGTGTTTTTACATGTACATAGAATAATGTTCAAAACTGCCATTAATTGGATTGTATTTGTCTAGTAATGTTTGTTATGTTCTGTATTTAATACACGAAGCATTTTTTTTGTTTTAAAACCTATATACCCCTTCGATTGATAAAAGTGATGAGAATTTGCACTGTCATGTTTCGACAACTAAGAACTAAGAAATTATAATTTTATAATTCAATTTGATCGTGTCATTAAATCAGAAAATTCAATATGAAATCTATTGTAACTGTATTGTTGGTATTCATTTTTTTACAGCGATTTATTCGTACGTTACACACTTGTAAAGGTACATAACGGGGTATGGGTAGATTCAATTGTTCATAAAATTTGAATTAGACAGTCATCAAGTCTCACAATTGAAAATATGTGAGACAGTTCTCGTATATTGGAATCCACCCGAAATCTGATAAAGTAGCAGTTTAGAGAATAGTGGCATTACGATTGCAGTTCCGTTGGAGCACTTCACGAATTTGTTAAATTTTGACAATTTTAATGATAAAAAATATGTTTTTTGACGCAAATTTTACGAGGATTCAGAATTACTGAAGTCAGATCCGAATTTTCCATTTTTTGACCTCGAAAACAATTATTTGAATTTTTGTTTTTTTAATGAAAATGTTACGTGTTTATTTTAAATGGCAAAATAATTTTTTTCGACGTCAAAAAATGCAAAATTTGGAATTTTGACTTCAGATTCTGAATCCTCGTAAAATTTGTGTCAAAAAACATTTTTAATCATTAAAATTGTCAAAATTTAACAAATTCGCGAAGTGCTCCAACGGAATTGCAATCGTAATGCGACTATTCTCTAAACGACTACTTATCAGATTTCGGGTGGATTACAATATGCGAGAACTGTCTAATGATTAGACTCTAATCTGAACCAAGTAATATTTTTTCAAAATTCTATTTATTGCATAACTCATCATTGAAATTGTATTCAACCAATCTTTTTCATTGTTTTTGTCTTCTTTGAAAAAGCGTGTAACTTGCTTACGGAGAGGTCGTCATGGACAAAGGTCATTCTAGGTGGAATGGTGGACATCTTGACCTAGTGTCATACCAATCCTAAAAGACAATGCCCTGACCTATCTGGGAGTGCATGGCACTTTGAAATATTCTTACTGTCAGTTAAAGCGATTCCATATGTGACTATTGCCATTTATTTTTATTATGCCAAGGGGGAAACAAAAGTTGGAGGGTTAATTATTAATAGAAAATTTCTGTTACGGAATGGTCTTGATTTTATTCGATAGTTCTCTGTACTATGAGTTATTTTTCAATCAACATTTTGAAATTACACGAGAAAAATAGATAGTTGAATTCCATGCAAAGTATATAGTGATGTTGTAAGGATTTAGGTATACATGTTTGTATGGGCATTTCAACTATTGTTGGCCAACCATGTGTTGATTCCGTTGAAGTGTTTTGCAATCCAACTCATGTTGCTTTGGATTTTCCTCAATGATGCAGTCAAAGAACTGGACACGCGAGCATAATAAACTGGCTGTTTTCCCTCAATATCGGCCATCAATGCTTGCAACTGAAAAATATGGAAAAGAATGATTACAAAAAGCACTACATATACGGCTGTGGCATGTTTATATATATTCAAAACGAAATGCATAAAAGAGAATGTGGATTTACATTTTTAACATCTTGTTCTGTTGTTTGATAGTTAGCCAAAGTGGAAATGACAATGGGGACAACATCGGTTTGAATTTTTTCCGGATCACTTGCTGTGCTCTCCACAATCTTGTCCCAAGAATCTCTGACAAATCCAGCAGCATATCGTCTGCCTACTTTACTTTTAGCCACATTTACAAGAATATTCTGGGTAAGTCCGGCAAACTCGGGCTTGATGGAATTTCCAACGAGTCTGGAAATTCGTAAAAGAAATAATTCAAAAAAATTAAAAGGAAAGAAAGAAATAAAGTGATGCAGTGAGCAAGGTAAAAAGTATATATACTTTTAAGCACATTGACATTTTGCACATGTTTAGCTATCAACTTGCAAAATACAAAATGTTCCAAACTAATTTCTAACTTGTCATGATATTATTATTATTATTTTCATTCTGTACAAAAGCATTGATTATTTATAGGTACAAATACTGTACATGACCGAAACTTACGTGATAAGATTTTCGTCCACTCTATCGCAAGCTAGAGCGTTAAGCAAGCGTGTTTTGTACCCTGACGGTTGGATTTCATTCGTGTAAGCTTGAAGAAGGAATTGCCCATCCGTTTGATTACGTGGTTCTGCGTTGGCCAGAGCATTACAAAAAATGACAGCTTGCAAATCCAATGGAATACTAAACAAATCATATTATGTTACACAATCATCATTAATTTACAGACCGTGTTGTGGCACACAAATATTGAAAATTAATCGCGTTAATTTAATTATTTGTGTGCATGTATTACGGATTCGCAGTTTGATTTTGTTTCCAAAGAGTAAACAGTTGTCTTGACTTAGTAATGCACATTGGGTGGTCCAGTGAACAAGCCCAATCTGCAATAATTAAATTAAATACAATTTTACATATCGTAAGCTATTACATAACTTGTCCATTGCCTATTTGGAACTGCATGAATACAATTTTATTTATAATTGCTTGCCTAAAAGGGAAGCGCGGAGAAGAACGTTGACACCATGTTCATCCTTTCCTTGGTCCCATCCAGTTTGATTCAATGCTCCTTCGAGTTTGGGTGCCAGGTAATTTTGAAGATTAGCATATCCCGAGTTGTCAGAGAAAAATGGAAGGAATTTAGCCAAGGCATACAAGGTGGGGTACCAAAATACGTGATCCACAGGGGTTGTTTTGGAGCCTAAAAATGTTGTCATTCCCAAGGCCGTTTCGTACTGAATGTATTCTAAAAAATAAAAAAAACAAAAATTAAAACGTTTTCATTGAAATCCAGACATTGTATATAGACTTGAAGAAAGTTCAAATTTAAATGCTCAGTGGATTCTCTTCATGATCTCAATGCGCGCTCACCTTCGTCGGCACATCGGAAGTAGTCGTCGATAAGTTGACTTTTACTCAGAGGAGTGATCACAGAATGATCATCTTTCAATTGTTTTTGAATGAGGAGAGTCAAAGAGGTGTCGTACAATGTCCGATAATAACCTATATGAACATCAACCCATTGCTACACATTACAATTCTACAGATATAATTACTTAAATTCCATAATTTATGCCAGTTTTCCTCGATTCCTCTCATACCAAATCCCTCTGGATTGAGGACGATCCAAGTAGAAGTATTGTGAAAGTATGAAGTCAGTGCCACATCCTTATGAAGCCAAAATTGGGGTCGGTGGTCGGTAAAATTAGGGTTTGCTTGAGTGGCAACTGTAAAAATACACGACACACACGATACGATACAAAACCATTTTGTTAAGCACACATGTGAAAAAAATGAAACATAAGTAGTTCAATATGCAAATGGATTATTTCTTTACCTGCAATTGGGAGTTCCCAAAGCTCATCCGGATCCAACTCGTTCATTTGATTCATGTTGTTTCTGTATCTTTCCTAAGGAAATTGACATAACAATTGTTATTATGTAGAATCCTTTAGAGAATGTCATATAGACGTGGAAAATTAAAAATATGACGATTGAGTACTTGAGTAATGTAGA
Organism: Gisinianus flammeolus; assembly: GCA_034699125.1. Lineage (NCBI taxonomy): Eukaryota > Metazoa > Arthropoda > Collembola > Symphypleona > Katiannidae > Gisinianus > Gisinianus flammeolus. Next base: position 45,140 of record JAIUND010000462.1, on the reverse strand, counting down.
TTTTATTGGCATCCCCCTTGCTAACTCTGACTAACGGTACACCTTTTTGAAGGGTGAAAGTGTCCATGATCGTTTTAAGGTCAGCTCCTATAAAAAATGATTAAAATGGTACATTATTGACAATGGTACAATCGCACTTAAGTGTGAATTTTCATCTTATAAATATATTCCAAAGTCAATTGATGGAAAACCTTGTGGAAGTCTGTTGTCTTCATGAGCAGTTGCATTTAAAACTTTGAAAAGGTCATCTTGAACCGCGTTCTGGAATTGTCTATATATTTAAAAAAAATAGGAAAACTTTATACATTTTTTGGTTTATACTTTATACATTTTATCGCACGAGTAGGGAGAAACGGAGAATAAAGTTGAACGCCTCTTTACCTTTCGACCAAGTACTTTTTAAGTCCTTTGAAGAGAGTGTCCTTAGTCAGGAAACCTTCCATCATTCGAATCAAGGCAGATCCTTTGTCATATGACATTGCGTCAAAGATGGACATCTATATCAAAAAAGCGTTTAAGTACTTATTAGTCTCGTTATGAAAATGTGAACTTAAAGCACAATTCATTAACAATTAATGAATTAATGGGAGTTGACGTCGACACTCACACTCTCAACTTCCGCTTCCAAAGCGGTATTGATAACGGGGTGACTTCCTGCTCCAGCATCCGACAATTGAGCATTCTGTACCGAATCGTAGAGGAATTGATTTTGAGGATCATATTCTGGAGCTACATTTTGTACTCCAAGGTACGAAACATAAGTAGCAAAACCTTCATTCAACCTGCGGGAAAAGAGTCTCATTTTTATCGAATCAGTTTTAGCCAATTTCCAATATGCACTAATGAACGTCGACTGTATATGAAATTAAAATATATATTATGATATAGTCAAAGTTGTACATAATTACCAGATATGTGCCCACCAATCGCAAGTGACTAAATTTCCAAACCTGAATTGAACAAAAAGCTAACTGTATATTTATATAATTACTGTGAATTAACATTGCAGTTCTATATAGGCTGCTTTATTTTCTTGAGTATAGTCAATACCATTGATGAGCCAATTCGTGAGCTAAAACGGACACAATTGTAGCCCGTTCGGATTCTAAAGATTCTCCTGGGTAGAACAAGAGAAGATTATCTCGATATGTGTTCAGTCCATCTGCAAAAGAATTTTAAATTGATAGTCCAGTGCAAAGTCTATAGATTTAACTGATTTACTCTTTGCTAATGAATAAAAAACGGTAAAAAAAAGGGGGACTTACAATTTTCCATCGCCTGTAAAAAGATAACAAAAGAAAATTACAAACATCTCTCGGAAACAAAATTATGTATAACGTACGTACGTATAATTAAAATCAGTGATGATTATGAAAAAAAACGTACCCCGAATTCAAACCATTCTCTGGGGATTGCAATTGAATCCATCTAGGAAATAAGTTTAAAACATATCATCAAAGCTAGTCTAAAAAAATCTACACTTTTCGATATGTATATAGTTCACCAAATTATTAATCATGCTGTCGTTTGAAATGGCATTAGAAATCATCTTGGATGATTCAAATACCTAAAGAGAAAAGAGAAAGTTGAGAGAAAGTCCCAGCTAATTCATTACCTTCTGCATGGTGTAGTTGAATCCGAAAGCGTCATCGTATGTCTTTAACAAATGAGCTGAGGCATTGGCGGCATAAACTCCACCTTTTTTTGCAATCAAATGTGCTGGTCCGTAAATCTGTTTCAAATTAAAGTCATAAGCATCAAAAGATATATAAAACGTGAGCTTCAGGGAATGAATGGATGGTGGTTGTACTCACTCCAACTGGTCTCCCTGGAACCAAATCTTCAGCAAACTCTGAGTCATATTCGGACACGATCAGAGCTATCAAATATGTGGACATTTTCACTGTTTCCTCGTAGACATCCCACACATAATCTTTGGGTAAGCCATCCGGACTGTAGAAATAATTAAAATTGTGCACATGTAATTATTTCCTTTCCATCTTCACTTTTCACGTCCACACACACACACACATGTAAGTAAATTTGTATTCAAGATCTACACGATGGAATTGTGGGTGTACGATACAACTGAAATCATTCAAGTCAAAATATTACTCTGGTTTGGCGCGTACAGCCACTTGAGAGTTACTCAAAGATGTGAGATCTTTGTGACGTCCAATGGTGATACTGAAGTTTGCCTTGAAAGAAGGTTCGTCAAAAGCTGGAAGAAATGTCGTGGAAATTCAGTTTATTAAAGTTACAAATAATAATAATAATAATAATAATAATAAAAACCATACAAATATGTAGGTATAGTGTTTTAACCTGGAGCCATTCGGCGGAATCCAACAGTTTCCATTTGTGTAGTTGCAAGCCATTTTGTAATGCCGTTTTCATCTTTGTACTCAGCCCTGTACAATCCCGTTTTAGCCACCGGGATTTGTCCGGTAAACTTGATTTTAATTTCATACTCAACACCAACTACCAGTGGAGCAGCCAAAGTTATATTCCAAAGTTTGACGGTTGCATCGTAAATCGGATCCCCCACTATTGCTACCGAGTCCCCAGAATCCTGTCTAACCACCTATACACAAATGTGAATACAATAATGATTGCCAATTACAGATATAGAACTGTGAATTCATTGACTGGAATTCCCACATCGAGACAATCGAAACACTTGACAAAGTGCTTAACTCATTTTATCGATTGTCAAATTGTGATTCGTGTTTACATATCTGAATTATGACTATTCAAAGTTCATTTGAAATCTTAGTTTAAAAGTGCGTGTAAGACAAAAGAGAAAGTGATGATCATACAGAGATATCAGCAGTGTTGACTGTAACCAGAATTGGATCTTTATTAAGGGAGATTTGATTGGTGGCCTGTAAAACTTGGATTTTGATATCTGTATAAAGAAATTTAAGAGAATTAAATCATTTGTGCTTGTCTTCTCCAATAAATAGATAATTCAATCTCTATAGATTACCAATAGATCCGGAGGAAGTCCATGGTTCAATATCCGGTTTGTCTGTGGGTGCAATGTTCAAAATGGGAGTAATTGTTAAATTGTAATGGGTGGGTTTGATAGATACGGGTAATCTGAATCGAGGCTCAATAAAAAAATTGGGGGAAGGATTGGATAGTCGTCCTTGCTTGTGTTTATGGCCAGATAATGATCCTCGCTCTCTTTCAATTTGAAGTGGCGGTCCAGCATTTGTGGTCTGCAGAACCACAAATGTCAACACTAGAAAACTACAAAATACTGTTCTACTCATATTGAACTCAAAATTCACACTGACTCGCCATGAAAAGTTTAAATAATGTTCATGTGATTTTGATTATTCTTCGTCTCCTACTATATTTTACCTTCCCCAAATTTGCATGTACTCATATGTACCTGTACATAAATACAAATACCAATCATCATTTTTTGCAGGTACATTGTCCATCTCCATTTTATCAGGATGATAAGCCCGATTGTTATAGTATCTCGTCAGCCAGTCGTCATATTTAAAATTAAAACAAGTCAGGGTTCCATATTCCATTCACACAAACATGAACTTTTTAGTATCGAATGAGAGATAAAATAAAATAATAAAATGATGGCATTCTCAATACATAATTTATAAATTTACTGTGCACAAGCGGTATCTATTCTATCCTTTACCTGTACATACATATGTATACAGATATTATAGATGCCGAGAGCTCATAATTAATTCATAGAAAGGATTTTTATCAATTCAATTGTTAGACACACAAAGTACCGAAATGAGTTTGTCTAATGAGAAATCCAGTTTTTTAATTTCATGTTAAGTCAATGATGTAATCAAAGTGTGTTCCATTTCTCTATTATGAAATGAGAGTGAATGGGAAATGAAATTTATCTGCGGATTTGAGTGGAGTTGGGCGACGACATGTAGAAATGTTATCAAATTTTTTTTACAATCTTTTGTGTGATTGTGAATTATGACTGCTCACTCACTCATCATCCGTCCGTACGAGGGTACGAGTCCAATTATTATTAATTATTATTATTATTATTATTATTATTGATGATGCACCGAAAACAGTGAGGCAAGGACAAACTATAGGTAATGTTTTGAGATTTATTATGTAGTATACATGGGAAAAACATTAATTAGTTGTTGAAATGAAATATGTAGATTCATGTCGTCTAATGTATGTAAGTATAAAAATCCAGAATCATCCTTTTTTTACATGTATAGGAGGATCATATGGAAATGATTATACATTGCTTGCAAACCATGTTTTGAGGGTAGCTCCAAGGCCGGTGTTCATATAGGCCATGTTACTGTCAATAGTTTGAGACACTCGGGATTTCAACTCGTCTGTAATTGTGGAATTGTAGAATTCGTCCACGTGCAAGTCCACCAAATTGATCAACTGTGATTCCAAAAACAAAAAAAAAACCAATATTATAGTAGAATACTTTTTTGGTCGTATAGATATCGTATTTCTACAAGATATATATGTACATATTTAATGAGAAAGGCGGCTGAAATGGGAAATCTGAAATCCAGGATATATTATCTGTACTTACAGAATCTTTTTCACTTTCAGTAGTGTAGTAACTGCTGATGGTTGTCACAATGGAAGCGAGAGTTGCATTGAATTTGCCATCAGTGACGACATTCAAAGCATCATAGTTGTCTTTATTTCGGAGGAATTTAACAAGAGGCCTTCGGCCTTCCGAATTGGTTGCAACTCTTGATAAAACTGATAGCGCATCCCCTTTCCTTATGATTGACACATCCTTTGTCTTCTCAAGTAAACTATACAATTCAATTGTGGGCACAGGGAAATAAGAGTGAAATTCATATGAATTCATTCATACATAAACATTGAAATTGAATGGAACAAGAGATTGAAATGATGTAAATAAAACGGATTGTATACTCGAGAATTGTGCTCGAATCTCTAGAGCAAGAAAGAGCATTCAAATATCTCGTCTTCTCAAAATCAGAGGTTGCAAGGTCTGTGTATTTTGCGAGGAAAAGATTGTATGCTTCATCGGTTGAGCCGGAAACAGCTCCACAATAAACGACTGGTTGATAGTCCAATCGGACCGGGCCTTCTTTCACCATTCGCTGGGAACGAGTCAAGAATGCCTCAATTTGTAATACTCCAGCCCAATCCAATAATTTAGCCCGGAAGAGTACTCGGGATCCTCCCTCGGAACCATCTTCCTCCCAGCCAATCCCAGACACTTCATCCAAAACAAATTCAATCCGGGGAACTAAATAATTCTAATTTCCCAAGCAAAACAACATAAACAAAAGACAAACAAACCAAACGTGACATTTTAGTCTCAAATGGACAAACCGCATTAATAATGCCTTTTGAATTCTATTAACTCTCTCAAAACTCTTACTCTAAATTCCGTTGAAGTTGAGAGGAGAGTCAAGTACGGGGTCAAGTAAGTAATGGCCGTGTACCAAACAATATGATCCGTCTCCTTGCTCAAGTGTTTGGTAAAATCCAGAGCCTTGGTAATGCTAACATGCCCTATGATGAAAAACAAAAGATTTTGCATACAATACAGATATTTTTGTTGAAATCGTTTTGAGCTTATTTTGTTGATTTAAAAAACAAGGAGTTTGTGTGGTTGTACCCAAGTTTGCAAAATTAAAGTAGTCATCGAGTAATTGGGTTCTAGTGAGTGGGCTAATTGAGTCGTGATCCGCTTCCAATTTGGCATGGATGAGAGAAAGGAGAGCATCGTCGTACATCACACGGTAATATCCTAACGAAATGAGTGAAAGTATGACAGAAATGTACAGATATTTATTTATATATCGTCTGTTAAGTTCACAAACGAACTATAATTATTTTCCTTAATTTCGTTGACCTGGTCCAAAGGTCAAAGGGCTCAAGATGGAGCTTTGGGTCCTTCGACATTATTGTCTGCCATGACCTTTTCTGTCACCCTGAATTTTTTCACAATTTTACCCACAAAGACGGACGCAGTAGTAACATTTCGGCAAATTAAAGAAAATCGTTATAGTTCGTTTGTGAACTTAACAGACGATATAGTTTTCCCGTTATGTTTCCACATGTTTTTTTTTTACCCATCGCGTCCTTATTGAGGATCAACCATTTGGTGGTGTCCATCGTCATCGTTTGTAAAGCCACATTCTTTGGGAGCCAAAAATCCGGAGTGTGATTTGTAAAGTCGGCATTATTGTCATTGGCAATCGTGATGGGGACAGCCCATAAGTCTTCAGGCTGCAGAGCTGTGAGAGGATCGGACGGGGCAGGAGAGACGACAGATCGGAATTCTTCCTATATATATATATATATATATATTCACAACAATTAATTTTACAATCTCTGTTCATTATATATATGGACAAATTAATAGGGATAATTTGTTGGAAGAGATCATTTTTTTTTTATTCTTTAGAATTGTGCGTATTTGAGAACCTGAGAAATGGAGATGCGATCGGAGCTAAGTTTGCTCACTCGAATGAGTGGATATCCGGATTGAAGAGTCCACGTGTCCATAATGTCTTTCATTGTGACCGTATCCGGGATTTTACTGCTGTTCCAAGCAGCTTCTGTTAAGACTTGGAATAATTGATCCTGCTGGACTCCAGTGTACGCGCTGAAACATTGAAAAAAAAAAAAACAAAAAAAATTGAATGACGACTAACTTTACAATATTTCGTATAGTCAAGCATTTATCATTGTGACGAATGTTCACGTACAAACGATGCAAATATTCAATTAGAGCTTGAATTAGAACATCTTTCCCCAAAAATCCTTCCATCATGCGAATCAACGAGCCTCCCTGATGTCCAAAAATAAACGACATTCAAATTATAGACAACTGAATCATTTCGAGCCATTTTCAAGAGGGAAATCAATATGTACAACTGATATTCATATAAGATAGATATATAAATGTACTTTATCGTATGTGATGGTGCCGAACACGTTGTCTACTTCATCGATTGTTTCTGCAGAGTTCAAAATGGGAGCATTTCTGCCCACATCATAACGTAAAGCATATTGAACAGTGTCCCAGTGCATCTCGCGGGTAGTGTCAAATTCTGGAGCAACTTCATTGAACATGGTCGAGACGTACGTTGCAAAGCCTTCATTCAACCTGAAAAAACATTCCATGCATGCACATTCATTACACAATATGAAAACCTTTGCTTTCTCATCGTCAGCACAGTGTGTAAATGAATGAATATAGATATCTTACCAGATGTTTGACCACCAGTTACAAGTGAGTAGGTTACCAAACCATTGATGCCCCTGTGAGGAACAAGAAAAACAAATTGAGGCCACTTCATTACTGTTAATTAGCTAAATTATACATATATTTCAATAGACTTTTTTTTTACCAATTCGTGAGCGAGGATGCCGTAAATGGATTGTTTAGTACCCTCTGCAGATTCTCCTGGATAGAAGAGCAAATAGTTGTCTTTGTATGTATTGAGACCCCCTTTGAAAAAAGAATTTCAAATTGATCATCCACAGGGCAAAGACTATATATAGATATATATATATTTGATTCAGCTAGTTTACTTTGATTGTTTTAAAAACGTACAATTTTCCATCGCTCCGGCTGAAAAGTAATCAGTGGGAATGGCAGCGCTGTCCATCTTCCCTTGTTCATATCTGTTTCATTTCATTTCCACACATTTTAGAATACATTTTATAAAATGGCTATAATTATTGTCAAAACTTTATTAACTTTGGTCTACATACGGGTACACAAATTTGGTTTCCAAGAGTTTAAGGATTCGAGCCGATGCTTCCGCCGCAAACTTTCCAGCATCTCTCCCACCATTGGTTACATTTCGAATTAAATGCGGAGGTCCACAAACCTTGACATTCAACATGTACAGAATTTAGATACTATATATTCATGAATTCATGAGAAATCAAATTGTTTTGTTAACATACTTGAACAGGCCTTGGTTCACCGGTGGTTGGATCAGGTCCGAAAATGGCAGGATCCGCAGTTTCACACTCGAAATCCGATACAATTATAGCAAGAAGATACGTCGACGTTTTAACTGTGGTCTTGAATTTGTCCCAAACATAGCCAGCGGGTAATGAAGTGCTGCAATTACAATCAAATCAAACAAATAAAGACAACCAAATCTCTCTTTCTCTCTCTCTTCGGCAGCGTAATATAGAGCCTTCAAAAAAATTGGTCAGTGTGCTTACTCGTTGACGTTCCTTTCAGCAATCGCGGAATTACTCAAAGCATTGTAATTTGCAGTACGGGCAATGGCAATGGTGAAGCGAGCTTTCAGGTTGGGTTCATCAAAGCATGGAAACGCTTGTCTACAAATATTTTTGTCAAATTAATTATCTATATTATTATAGTAATGATCTTTATGATACAAAATATATCTGGATGTATTTCTCCTCACCTGGCGCTAATGCTTTCAAATTGAGTTGAGGCCAGTATTTTTTCTTCTGGTACTGTATTATTGTACTTGGCCAAATAAAGCCCATCTCTCGTGTCTTGGGAGATGACGGAAGTGAAATTAATCCAAAGGATATAGTTTGCACTGGCAGTCAGCTCCGAAACAAAACTGATATTATGGAAATGACGACCGGGTTCATAAACTTGAGCAACTACTGGAACTTGTTCATTATTTGACACTGCACGAACCTAAATTAAAAAATACATACATTCAAATAATTGGCTATTGAAAAATCTGTGTACAGGGGAAAAAATGGAGGATAAAAAGAAAGTAAGTAAGCTCAAAGCTCTCACTCACCTGGACATCATGGATGGTGAGATTGGGGAATCGATGTATGGAGATGATATTTGTGGGGCTGACACACTGCACAGTGATTTCTACGGTCCCTGGAGCTGTGAATCTTTCCGCCCAATCATCACTACCCGGTGCATCCAGAATTGGACGAATGAAAAGGGAATAATGGATCGGAATAATACTTGTGGGCAAATGATTTTGAGTTTCAATCGCCAATGGATGGAATTCGTTGGATCGTTTGTCATTTGACAATTTGACTTTGGAGGTTTCTTCAAGTTGGAGTGGTGGACTCGCAACCACCGAGAAAACCACCGAAGACAGCAGTACAAATATCAAACTTGACATTTTTGCCATATTCCGTCAAGAAATATATATTATGAGGATAATAATATAAACTATATACACACGAAAACGAAAACACACACGGAGAGAGATCCTTCCAAACGATAACCAATTTTAGGAATTGTAAGTATGGAAATGTAGAAAATGAATCTCATTTGCCAAATCTATGAAAAAAATCTGTGCAATAAATTCATCGGTCATAAAACTTAGGTAGCCAATCATTTCATAATTTGTATTGGATCGGCCTTGAGTTTGCACTATCATAATATACAAAACTTGTACTGTATTAAATTAATCCCGATGCCGATAAGCTACATATACATACACATACATTGAATCCTTTCACAAAAGTCTCACAATAGGATTTACCCGAATACAATTATGCTCACTTGTTATGCACACACATCAAATTATCCCATTTTGTATAGGTAGAGCGATTCAGGATTTCTGCTAATCTATTCATGCAGAAGTGATGCAGAAGCAGCAGCAAAAAAAAAGTTCATTTTGGATTCCAAAGACTTGGCTAATGAAAATAATCCGTAATTTCGTACAACATTTTCCAGGTGATTGTTCTTGCACTTGTAGCAGTTGATCGTCAAAGAAAACTCATGTATAAATGTGACATTTACATATTATCTCGTGAGTATTGTCTCGGAATTCAAAATTATTCTCGTTTGGAAACTGTTAAATTTTCGTTGAACATTTACATGATGAATGCATATGATTTGTTTTAAAATGATGAGTGAAGGCAAACTAGTTATAGTTTATTGTACCTATTATTTCAAAGTGTTCAGGACGTTTTCCAACTTTAAAATGTACATTGTACATTGTAACATATGGAATGGAAATCATGAAGTGAGTCCGTGTGAGTACATGTCATTTCCTTTATATATGCTTATATATGTTCAATGTTGTCAATTTCATTTGATAAAAATATGAGCGTGCAGGGATTTTACATGAACATGACAAAATGTGTGGATTTCCCCCATGGATAAACGGATATGTACTATTTATATAGACAAGTTGAGTTTCAAAGGTTAATATTTCCATTTTCCATGAATGAGTAGTTAACAATTAACAATGCGCCTGGGCTTACATCCTTATCAGTATCCGTATAGCAGTGAATTAGTACAGATATAATGAAGATATCTGTACATTCTCATTTAGGTTACAGATTACGTGACGTGGCGAATGACTCTCCACACAGCTCCATGCAAACAATTTGTCTCATTGTCAGCTCGTTATCTATTTAAATTCATTTTATCCTTAATTTTATGACGCCGTCAATGATCATATTCATCAAATCCTAATCCACATTTTTTTGGAATTTTGAGTTTCCAGTGTATGCAAATTCAGTTGAAAGAGATAATTCATGCAGATAGATAGATAGATATTGAGATGGCCAAACACTCGCCACTATGTGGATGACAATTTTCCAACTGGTTTTAGTCATTCATCTGGATTTAATATGCAAACTTTAAATTTTGACGATTTCCCGTTTCTCTTCCAAGTTGTACTGTACTGATTGTGAATGTATGTGGGTAACAAATGTATGAAATAATGAGATTTAATTACAAATTGGAATTTACAATGTATTTACAAACTCCAGCGTACAGCGTCCAGCGACGTACTTGAACTCGACAAAAGAGCCTGCATGAATTTTTACATTGTAGAATTCAGTTTGTGGTAAACCTTGACATGATGTTTTGTCTAAAAAATGTTTACCTCTTGCCGTGAGAACAGAAAATATGCGACCGTTTTAAAATTGCTCAGGAAATGTTCAATAAAATTGACAAAGTTCACAAAGTAACGGTCTGCTTGGAAACGTTTCTACTGCCACCTTCGCATTTCAAAGTATTCCACACAGTTTCAATGCATGGGGAGAAGATATCTTTTACATGTACTGGATGGCAGTCCACTTGCTCCAACGCCCAGTGAAAGCAGAAGTTCAAAAGAAATCATGTAGAACTTTCTCGGTTTTCTTTACAGCAAATTTTCATGTCATTATCCAAAATTATTAATGCGGTCAACAAAATGAACGTGACAGAAGATTTTTTAAATTTATAGTTATTGTACTTGTGTTAGAATACGTCCATTCATCCATTTTTAAACTTAAACGAGTACACATTGAGTATTTAAATTGTAAACAAATAATTTGGAAAATTCCAGCATCATGTCTAAAAATTTGAAATGAAATAACCACATGAGCACTTGAGTAGTCAAAATAATTTATATAGTTGCGTATACATTTCACAGGCAAACTACACGCCGATTCTGAATCCGAAATGCAACTGACTGAAATTCTCTTCCATCATTCTCATTCTCATCTCATTTGTGCATCCCATTGAGTGCGGAAGGTACATAAATTTGAAAGTATTGCAGCTCCTAAACCATCTCAAATGAAACGACAAAGGTAGGAAGAGACCGAATAGATGAGAATAATACGGACAGGGATAGATAATAATGAAGAGTCCCCGAGTTTATAGTTTAGAGTAAAATGCAGATTTCTTGTGTGTATCTGTACGATATACGAGCGATTAAATGGGAAATCGATAAGGTGAAACCAATTGGATGCTGAAAGAAAAACGAAAGGAAAGGAAAAACGCGTGGCTCGAGTTAAAAAATACTCGTATCCGTACTGTTACTTGTATCTACTTGTACTGACGTATGTGTGGTAAGTATCGTATGTATATCCACTATACAACTATACAACTATACGCACGTGTCTCCCTGTAGAAATTCAACGCTATTCACGACCAGACAGACGACCACTAGGCCACTCGCACTAGCTAAATGTACAGATACATAACGTATTACTTTTAAATACTGAATTCGAATGCAGAATCAATGGAATTCTATCGTACATTCTACATTCTACAGTACGATACAATACAAACACACACACACACAAAGTCTCATATGGTATATCAATTGAAGAGCTATCAACACTCTTCCTATACAAAATACCCACAGACTCCTTTCTCTCTCTCTCTTTCTGTTTCTCGGTCTCCGTTGTCCTCCCAATGCCGACTCGACCTTTAATTTCCCATTTCCCTCTTTATGTGACTCTCACTACCGTACCTCCGTACATACAAAGTTCACAGCTGTACCGTGAGCATTTCATACCGTACAAAGGCAGACTGCTGCAATGGAGAAAGCGTAAATGCTTGAGGAAAACTGGGAGAGGTAGAGAAAAAGACAGAGAGAGAGAGAGAAAGAGAGATTCAAAGAGAGTGAAAGAGTTTTTAGAAGGAAAATTTCAGAGTAGAATTCTGGTTCATTGAAATGGTTCAGCCCAATGATAATTACCCATCAGTATGATGAGATTGAGATTCCTATTTCGTTCCTCATTCCTTGTTCCTTGTGAAATCACCAAAATGGCTATTTTCTCTCGATCTCTCTCTCTCCCTTTTTCGATCTTCATGCATTTCATCCTCAAACACAAATACAATGGCCCCGTTCTCCATGTTTTTTTTCTCCCTCTCTCTCTCTCTCGCTCGGTGTAAGTGTGCAGAGTCTCAAGTACTGATATTGGGCTAATTCCCTCCGTTTCTCTCTGTTTCTCTATAGTTTCAACCATTTCTCTAGCCATTTTGTACTAATAAATAGGCAATTCCATGATTATGTTCTCGTATTACTTGAGCTGGAGGATAAGAGAAAGGGAGAAGGGACAAACACGGGGGGATGGAGGAACGACGACGACAACGACAACGACAAAGACAACGATAACCAATAACCAATAACGATGAGACTCAAAAGCTTGGACTTGAACATGCAAGATGAAAGAATGAAAATGAAAATGAGAGCCATGAAACAATCAAATTGATTTAAATGATGGACCATCAGCCATTAGGCAAAAACCAGGGGAGTATCAAAGTGTTTGTGAGCTTTATCTGTAATTTAGATTTGGAGAGGGAGAGGAGTCCGTTTAATTGGGAAATGAGATAATGACGCACATATAGTAAATTAGGAAATTGGGTCCATGGATAATTTAAAAAAGGAGCTCATTAAATCAGATACGGCAAATTAAATAAACTTTATAAGTACAGAGAGAGAGAGGGAGAGAGAGAGGGAGAGTATGTAATCTGAATTGTATACACATGATAGTCGAGCTATACGTACAATATGTACAGAGAGAAAGGGATATAAAGTTGAATTCGATTTGTTTCCATTTATTCATGGACCATTATTTAAAAATTGTCCTTGCTGGTTCTCACATTACTTACTTTGAGAGCAGCGTAGTAGCATTTACGCTCCTGAGAACTTGATTGCCCAGACAAGAATTTAAAAGTCAAATCACTTTTTCCGTACTGATATCCTCGAGAAGCCAGAGGAAAAGAACCAGAACTGGAACTTGAAACTAAAACTGGAACAAGAGAAAGAGAGAATGACAACGACGACGACGAAGAAGAAGAAGAAGAAGAAGCCTCCTGCCATAAGTTTCCCAGTGTTTTCCGCTCAATAAATTTTTATGTGGTTATTTTTTTCCATGTTCACAATTTGAACGTGAGTGTGTGTGTGTGTGTGTCTGAGTCTGTGTCTGTGTCTGTCTGTGTAGGTCTTTGAAAGTCTCACCCGTCGATTCATTTCACCATCTCCGTATTTGGTTTTCAGTTTTCCCTTCCCGTCTATTCATTTCCCCCGAAAAAAATCCGAACTTCACAAACTCCAAAATCCAGAATATTCCAAGATTTCCATCCTTGTCCGGTCCGTCCGTCCGTTCGTCCGTCTCTTCTCTCTCATTATTCTCACCATAAAATTTTCATTAAAAAACATTAGCATTAGCCATAGTTAGCACGGTAACATTAACATTCGTCTTGGGTGGATCCCAGTGTAAAAAAAAACAATTGATGAGATTTCCCCTTTAGTTTCTCTTTCTAGACAATCATCGGTTCACCTATAAATTCTTCTCTGCTGACGTTTCCTTTCGCATTTCAACTCTGTCTCTCGTTCTCTAACTCCATTCTCTCTGTATGCGCTCTCAATGACAATAAACCCGAGAGTGAGAGGAGGAGAGACGTAAAAAAAATCTAATAAAACTGGTAGATTGTAAAATGTAGAATTTCAACTTGTTTGGTTAATTTCCTCAACAGAGTTCCTCCAGACACTGAAAACGTGTCTTTTCCATCTGCAACTAAAACAAAAAAGAAGAAAAAAACGTACAAGGTTTTCTTTCGTTCGTTCTATTAGATGCCCTGCGAGACTCTCAACTTGTACATGTACAACTCGGTCCTCTGTAGCTCGGGTTAATTTGTGACCAATTTTTCTTCGTGTAGTCGTCTAATCTTTGACATGCATCCGACTCTGCTCATATACAATTTCTGCATGTTCTTATACATACAAGAGAAAACGGGTTCGGATGCTGGAGATGGTCGTTTGAAGGATTACTGCTGTGATGAGTACAAGCACTTTTCCAGTGTACTTACCGTGAATTTTATTACAACTCTTTTTTTTTTAGTGCATCTCCATACACACAAAAAAATAGTACGAAATTATGTCCAGATTTCTTTGCCCTCGTACTCTCATTTTTTTGGGGGAATATCATGCGCAATTTAGTTTGTATTTGTCTCATTTCACCATGCAATTTCAATGTCAGTTCAGTTGCAATAACAATTATTCCAAAACATTCAGGATTTTGAACCTTGAAGAAATACAAAAAAAAAAAAAAAAATGGGAAGAGATGAGACAAATGAAAATGAAAAGCACTTGAAGACCACCCACGTTGATTTTTTCTTTCCTTCATCGCACTAAAAATGTTCCATCTCCTAAAGGCTGGAGAGGAAATGGAGAGCTCAAATGTTTGATTTGAATCCAGATCCAAGATTCAGATTTGAAGAGAAAAGGGAAAAGAGAAAGGAAAAGGAAAAGCATCATGAGAAAATAAATGAAAGAATTACATGAGAAAGAGAGAGAATTCAGATTTTGGATGGGGAGTTGCTGTCGTCATTGCCAAGATTTTGGAGGGTTTGGTAATGTTGTTGGGAATGTGCTGGTTGAATTGGGTCATCTCGAGGATAATCTCAATGAAAATGAAAAGGGACAATCAAAAGGGGAACTGGGGAATTACAGTAATAGAAAAGGTAGATGGGAAAATAACCTAATACAATAATAAACCAGCGTGGGGGACGGTGTTTAATTAATCTGAATGGGAGATTAGATTTGAGAAAAGAAGGGAGAGAGCGAGAGCGACGGAGAATGGAGAGAAAACCTTGGTCATTATTTGAGCATTATATTATTTTATATTATCATGGATTTTCATTTTGTGAGAGTGAGTGTCTGTGTACACTGGAGAGTCGAGCCGAGAGAGAGAGAGAGAGAAAGAAAAAGAGGAAGGAGATTTACATTTGCATATTTTCACGGAGAGAGAAAGTAGAGAAAGTGTGAAATGTGGTCGCGGTCGGATGAAAACGGCAACATGAAAACTATTATGAAAAGACAGTGAAAGAGAGAGAAAGAGAGAGAAAACATAAGAAATAATGGTAATGGTCATAACAATATTGCAGAGAGAGCTGAGTTTTAGATTAAATCTTAAGGAAGTTTACCTGCATCTCTCATTCATCTCTGTGTTTGTGTGTAGAGTATGGGATTTTCCTGGATTCATTAGCGGGAGCTGCCACGACCACATGGCGTCGTGTACATCTTTTAAACGAGTTTATCTAGCAACTACCATTTTACCATTTTACCAGTTTACATCTTCCGCCGACGACGTTGTAGGTTCGTTTCGTTTCGTACGTTTGATAGACCGTAGAAAGTAGAAACCCAAACAACACGTCATATAAAACTTCTTTAGCCGCATCACACAAACTTTCTCTCCTCCTCCCAACGAAATATCTCGGTACTTTATCTGGGTGAAGGAATGGATTTATTTAATATGTTAATGCTCTCTCTCTCTCTCCTGATTTCTCCTTCTTAATTCTCCTCTCATTCCAAACATGGCACAAAACAAAACACCACCAAATTGAAACGCACGTCCGTAATTTTAACGTCATAATTTAATATTCCGAATAGAAATATCTACAAAGGAAAAACTATACAGAACCACAATGAAAATACATAATGAATTCTTGCGACATGTACAGATATTTTAATGTATGTTCATTTTCATCATCTTCATCGTCATCTTCATGTCAGTCGCAATACCACGAACTTTCTAGTATTTACGAGTTTGAATTGAAATCAAAATGACTGCTGTGATGAACAATAAAATGACGAATAAAAAATGCACAAAAAATGCCAAGGGGAAGCCAATTTTGTTTTATCCTCCTAGAAAAAAAATCCCTGTAGAAAATGTAGAAATCGGCTTGGGCAAAGTTTCTTTTATTTGCAAAAATTCCTAGCTGAAGGGTTCGAGCAGCAAGTCATTTTTTTTTTTTTGCGGAGTCGAGCGAGAGAAAAAATGAAGGGAAAAAGTTTTGCTTTTAGGTAAATGTCCAAAGTTATTAGTCAAAGGGAAAGTTCATATGTTGTAACTCGGTCGGTGTGTCTGTCTGTCTGTGTCTGTGTGTGTGCCATGAAGAATGAAGAATTTTGATGTGCATTTAGCGTAGCGAGTCAAATATCCCAAGTTCTGGGCTTAATATTTTGTGTATTTTTACATGCTGTTCTACATTCTACATTCAACTCTCCTTCTCCATGTCTGTCTGTACGGCTTATAGAGATAGTTTTGGAGATTTTTGATATGGGGAAATGTAGAAGAAAAAGAAGGAGAAGAGAGAGAGAAAGAGAGAGATGGGGAACCGCAGTGTTTATTTTGATTTATCGAAACCAAGTTTATGGAATCAGGTACATTAAGAGTTGAGAGAGGAGAGAGAAGATATTAAATCAAAATGAGTTTTATGGCTCGAAACACCATTTTGAGTGTCTTGATAAAATATTGCATCTCATCTCCTCCTTCCTCCTCTTTTTCTTACCTTCCCTCCCGCACACTGTACAACAACAAGAGCCCTTATTTTTCTCAACACACGCACACATTTTGTTTTATTATGGGTCTTCATCTCCCAACCCGCAGTTGATTCCCTTTTTCTTTTCTTACCTGTTCCGAAAAGGAGAAAGAGAAATGAAAACTTTTAAGAAAATCCCTCCATGCGTCTTTACAAAATAAATTACACTGTAAAAATATATCGTAAATACTAGAGAGAACAGACTAAACGTATACGTATACGGATAATAATTTCCCCTCCTTAATTTCCACCTTCATCAAATTGAATCGTCGTCATTCGAGGAAAACTCATTTAATTCTGGACGACAAGAAATGACGACTCTGACAGACTTACTATGTATAACATATAACAGAAGAAAAGAAGATTCAAATCCAAAGTACTCCTAAGTGAGAAACTTTTAATGTGTCCTCTCTTGATCTTTATCTTTATCTTTGGTGGATTTCAAACAAAAAAGAAGATGTAATGTAATGGTGTAATGTAGAGTGTAGGCCCAAAGCGAGTGTGTGTACTTTACTCTGGTTTACTTGAGAGCAGAGAAAGAGAAGGAGAGAGAGAGGAGTCGGAATATGACAGATGATGGATGTGATACATTTTTCAGCGGGGTAAAAGAAACGAGGAAAGAAAGTCTACTCCAATGCCAAAAGGTACATGACATGGAGTGTCATTTCTCAAAACGGGGTTCTTTTTTATACTCGCCACAAAGTACATAGACCATAGACAATGAGGTGGTTTCTCATGTTGGTCTTTGTATAAATAATACTTTGTCTGAACTCTATATATATCTGTACATTTATAAATATGATGATGGCAAGTACAAGGATTTAACGTGGACTCAAATGTTTGCCTTCCGCGTTTGTTAAAACTGAAGCCCAAGTTAAGATATGTGTGTGTGTGTGTGTGTATTTTAATACGGCCGTCCGGCGGGGTGTTTCGTAAATAGAATTGAGGTAAAAGCGAGGGCGTTGAGTGTGTTTTGGGGCAAATGTGAACTCGAAATTCAGATTCCTTGTCCCTAAATGGGGATACAAAGAAGAGGCTTGTGGGAAAAGATGGAAAGAGTGTGTTTTGGGGGAAGAAGAGGATGGATCTATAATTGTGGATAGTAAATCTGGACGTTCACGTTCATGCTGATGCTGATGGGATTCTTAAAGCCCTGTAGACTTTCAAGCTTACACACTACACGCATTAAATATGTCTGGGCATATCTTTTAAATATTTTAGTGGTCCCATATCCCATGTTCTTGTCCCTTTCTCTCTCTCTCTCTCTCTCTCTCTGTCACTCCTGTCTGTTGTGGTGCAATCCCCCAACTTTCTCATCCTCTCTATTTCTGTCCTTTCCCCCTATACATAATGCTGTCCCTTTTTGTTTTCGTATTCGTATTTGTATTTGTAGTATCCCAATTTAATGTACAAACAGCTGCAATGTCATATTCCATTTGAAATCCTCTTCCTTTTTCTACCGACTGCACTTACTCCATGTACAAATGACATGTGTTTGGGTTTATCGTCCCATTTTATACCATACATTTAGTGTATACATATAGCATAGACAGAGACTTCAAATTTCGGTGACTCTCTCCCAATCGTGGAGAGGGATGAAGATGAGATGAGAGTAATGTGTAGGTACGGATATTTTATTTAAAAGCCTCACCCTCCCTTGAGATTCCCACACTCAAAATGGCTTTTGGTGTTTTCCTCCATACGACCGACCAAAATAAAACCCAGTCTCAAGTGCACAAATGACAGTCGACAGTCGAATTCAAAAAGTAATTAAATGTAAATCTCACCAGAGACCAGAGATGACTCAAATGTGGAAATTTATGGAAAATCCACAATGCTTATTTTGTTTATGCATATCTGTAATGTAGAATGTAAAATTTAATGGTCTGGTGATTGGTGACTGATGACTAGACGGAGGTCATCAACAGTTCAGGTCATTGGTCAGTAATTTCAGTAATTTCCGAAAACAATTATCCGTGTATACGAGTGTTTCTCAAAACTCTTTGAACTCGGAATTTACAGAGAGGGAGAGAGAGAGAGAAAAGGGAAGGTGAAGTAAAACGGAGAGCCATTTAAATCAAAGAGGTTTGGGGTTTGGAGTACGTGGGGCAGAAAATAGTAATTAAAATGATGACATCAAAGCTGATTGCTTTGGATTTTGTCTATGTGAACGACATGGCATGAGAGAACCGGAAGAGAAAGAAATGTTCTTGTGGAACGAACATTCTGTGGAGAACTGACCTTTCACATTCAGTTTCATAGCTCTCGTTTCACAGTGTTGGCGGTTGGAGTTTTGAAATAGAGAGAGAAAGAGAGAGAAAGAGAGAGGAAAATTGAGTATTCCCATGACTGAAGAGATCAAATATCAAGTCACGTGCGTCATGCCCTCATCCTTTTCCAACGCTCCAAATAGCAATTGTGAATAGTGAAAGTATAGTGAAAGTAGGATGTCGGAGAAAAGGACGACTGTATGCACAAACTACACACTACAATTGAATACAAATACAGGAGGAAATGTTGAGGAGTTTATTGTATTATTAATGATGAGAAAGAGTGAATTCATAGTTATCAAAAACAGACGGATTGTGTTCAGAATATGGAATATGGAATACGGAATACGGAATTACATGGTGATGAAATGAAAATGGAATTCTCTTTCGCTGTCTCTCTCTTCCTCACTCGTCTCCAATTTATGTAAAATGAACAAAAATGTAAGTGATCTCATTCACTAATTTCATTTCCTTCTTACTTTACATTTCCAACTCTTTGTGTAATTAGTAGTAAGTACTTTGTAAATTCTATTGAAAAGGCTTTCCTATTTATGTATGGCAACATTTCCACATGAATCTTTCCATTTCCAAATAGTTATGTATCTGCGTACATTGAAATTTCATTCAGCTCTTCTCGAATGCTTGTAATTCCAATTCTATTGTAATTGTAAAATTCGAAGCCAATCAAAATACTGAAATGGACGATTACCTAAAATCAAATGTAAAATAACTGGAAACACCATATTAATAATTAATAAAAACGAGTTCAAAGAAGTAATTTTTGGAGCTGATACAACAGATTAGATGTTCAAAAATATATGGGATTTGATTTGTGAGGTTGGCTAGAAATCCGGGGGACGAGGATGGGGATGATTCCAATGGATGGTGAAGGAGGAATGCTTGAAGAAAATGGGCGTGAGTCCAATCCAGAAATCAAGAGAGAGAGATAACAAATCTAATGGTATAGTTATCAAATAAAAATCTTTGTGCCTGTCACAGAACAAACTTGGATTCATAACGTAATTTCTTTCTGCGAGTATAACAATCATACATTGATATCTAGTTATAGTGTGGATTGGGGATTGTAGATTGTGATGACTTTTACAATTTTTCATCGTTTTCCTTTTCACAAGTTAAAATATCTATATATTTTGGCAGCTGTTGAGTTCGCTTTATTTCCCCCTTCTTTCTCTCTGTCTCTCTCTGTCTACGGAAACCTTCCAGCAATGTCCAGATTCAAAAGGCCTACAAAGAAAAACGTACAAGGAATTTCTATATCAGTGTGAAAAGGAAAGGAGAGGACTCTGAGGACTTGCTGTGAGAAGCAATTATCTTGTTTGATCGATGACCAACTGCAACGTCTTCTTCTTCTTCATCACCATCATCATCATCCAGCCACCACCATATGAAACGTATATATTACAAATATATTGTGGTCGGTCGGAAAATGACAAGTTGGATATGGATTATGGATCGAGCAACTAATTGCTGGAAATTTTTAACGTGATCTTCAGTCTCATGTGGGGAAAGCAACTAGTACACACACACACACATTCATTCACATTGTCACCATCAATTTAGATCTGAATTTAGTCAAAAATGATCCAGGACATTTCTCTCAATTTGTTTTTACCCACTCACTCGGTTTTCCGCGAACAACCGCGCCAATATGTGTTTTTGGATCTCTTCATCATATTATTTTTCAGTTTCCGTTTCCTGCTGGTTGTTCCTTGGTTGGTTGGTTGATTGGTTCGCTGGTTGATGACGGGAGGAGTTTTATTTTGATTCTCTTATCTTGGAGCCACGGTGTGGTTAGATGTATTTTGTTTTTTTTCTCTCGGTATTTTGTACAATCGAAAAATCCCAACTGGAAACGTTGAGCTTAAGTTTGAGGTTGATGTGGATGGGGAATGAACGTGAGGAGAAAGAAGAGCACGAAGCACAAATGACACCAATCATTTGTGTTCGAACCTTTCCTGTACACGCCAGACGGCTGCGGCTCCCTTTCTTTTTCTCTATACTTATTACTCGCCTCAACTCTCGCCCTGTCAATGATGAGAAAATACTCTTAATCTACTGGAACTAGGCAGCATCGGGAGGGACTTTCGACATCAAATTTATCTGTGTATTTTCTCTGGAGGATCCCATTCGTAAAAAAAAAAAAAATAGTACAAAAACGTTCCACGCTCTCATCATCTGATCACAGCCAAAGAAAATGATTGAAAAAAGAAACAATATTGTACAAGGAGAGTCGGAACGAAAGTTTTCCATTTTCCCATTTCCCATTCCCTTTGTCATTTCATTGAAGATTGAGCAATAATCGGAAATCGTAGATCGTTAAAATAAAAGTGGTCTCAATCAAAATTTGAGATTTCTACAGCAAGAATGACGATGAGCAATACATTTATATGTAACTAGTTCAAAATTTTTGAGTAGAAAGCACCCGGATTTTTTTGTAAATAGATTTGTGAGTTCCCTCGCAATCGTATCCTATCGTAGGGAGCTGGACGACAAAAAATAATAATCTAATGTGTTAGTTAACAGGAGGGAAAATCAATACATAATTAATTTGATTCAGAGAGAGAGAGAGAGAGAGAGAGAGTGAAAGGGAGAGGAATTCCTGGTAAAAAAGGAGACGGACAGAACTGAGCCTGTAATAATCCTTGGAAGATGAAAGGATTTCCGGGACATTTGTGGCTGGTTTCTTTACCCAACTGTGTGTGTGTTGCGTAATATGTAATATGACATGATGCATATTGAAAGCACATGTGAACAACAAATGAGTAGGAAACTCTCTCTCCCTCTCTCTCTCCTTCCTTCTCTCTCTCTCTCTCTCTCTCTCTGCGCCCACTTTCATGTGTAGATATTTCCAATTACATCTTTTTGCTTCACATGCAATCGAGGATTATTTCATTAAGTCTATCAATTCCTTCCTTCTCAGTCCACAGAATTTTCCTCGAGTCTTTATGTTTCAGCTCATCGTTTTATTGGATCCACTTTCATGGATGCTTTTCATCCGTCAATTCATCTCCACCTCCACATGTGAATGAGTCCCCCCCATACCATATTCCATATTCCAGCAGTCCTCCTCTCTCAACTCATGTACTAGTACATACGATATGTGATATATCATATTTGTATAGGTAAATAGGTACCCAGGGACAGCCCTACAACAAAAGTTATCCACGTACAAAATAACTTGTAAAACACGAGAGAGAACAGAACTCAGAACTCACTCACCATTTTCTCTATAAACATTACTCACAACGATAAATACTCTGTTCATATTCAGACTCATCTCCTTCCTTCTTCCATTTCATTTTCATAGGCCCAAGCAAAACGAGACAGAAATCTAATTTTCATGGAAAATGAAAAGCTTTGAGCTTTCCCTCAAAGTCCACTGTTAAATTACACTCACTTTTATGGCTCCATAGTAGTCCGTACACATTTCATGCAGATTATCAAGTTCATATTTGGCAAGTACCAACACACACACACACACACAAACCTAGCAAAGTTTCCTTGCTATGAAAAGCAGAGAAAACTACAGATATATTTCTTGGTGGTTTTTTTTCTATCCGAGTTTCGATTCGGATTATTCAAAGTATTTGAGTTACAAGTTTGGAAAATGTGTGGAGGATATTCAGAATTGAGGATTTGGTAATCCTATTAGAATGTGAGACGTTTCTTTTCTTCCTGCCTGCCTTCTTTTGTGAATTTATCCGAGGAATTAAAAATGAGACGCTCTCTGTTGTGTTGTGCATTTGAGATGGGGAGGACTTTTGAGTAAGAATTCGGAGAGTGAAAGTGAGTGAGTTACTCTAGCTGAAAATTATATCATAATAACTTTTAGCCCTCGCTCCTCTCTCTCTTTCTCTTTTTCTCTCTCTCTCTCTCTTTGCATCCACATTTTATTAATGGAATCGAGTAAGCAACTGTTATACGTCTGACTATGTTTTGGGTAGACGCTGGTTGTGTGGTGTTGGGTTTGGGAGTAGCATAAAGTGTATAATAATATAATTTGAAACTATGAGACGGAAGAGAGAGAGAGAGAGAGAGAGAGAAATTCTATTCTCATTTTCTTTCTCACTCGTCTTGTTTGCTCGCTCGCTTCCCCAAAAAGTCTGAGTGAGTGACATGGAAAGGAAAACTCGGGAAATGCCTTTCTACTGTCAGCATTGGCTAAATTTTGGGATTCCTTGGGCCTCAGCTCTCTCTCTCTCTCACTTTCTCTCTCTATGTTTTCTCAGTGTGTATGAGAGTCGAGGAGTCGGAGAGGGATTCTTAATGAAATTTCCTTGGGAAACTAAAACCGTGTGCATGTTATGCGTTCTCCCTCTTGTTCGTTGGATGTGTTCAGTTGACGACGTCCCACCCTTTCCGTCATACATGGCGAAACATACAACCTTTTACACGGTTTGTCTACTTTTACTCGAATTTTACTACTAGTATTTCTTACTTCTTATTTCATACTTGAGACTAGTCAGACTAATTGTACGACTAACAGCCCATCTCCCAACCTTTCCTCCTCGTCAGCTCCTTATTTATGCACGACTGGGGTCTCTTTCTCTCTCTCTCTCTATTTCTATTTCTCTCCCACTGCTCAAGTCATTTAATAAATTCCAAGTCCAAAAACATACAAGCACACTCCCCCCCATTAAAACTCCCAACTAACTTTACTTAATTTATTTGACAAATATCTTGAACAATGCAAGTCGGAAGTTGAACACAACTCATGGAGCTGTCTAATATCTGTAGACAAACATGTGAATATTCATTATAATGAATACGGAGTATATTCCGTATATTTAAATACAACCAGGAGTTCCTCTACTCCCTACCTGTCATCAATTACATACGCATTTCCCGTGTACAGTTACAGTTGCCGGTTGTTCAGTCTCTTCTCTTGACATTTTTACAGTGATTTCCTTTTTTCCTTTTCAAGGTGGAATTCATTCAAAATCTGAGTTTGTTTTGGCAATTTGATGAAAGGAGGAGGAAATGAAGATTGGCGAGTCATCATTCGCTTCACGTAGTTTTCATTATTATCCTTTCTATTTTCTATGCAAGAGGAATATTATAGAAATTACTCATCGCTCCTAAGTCAAAGGGATTTTCTTTCTCAATTTCGATTCGGGTTCTGATTCGGATTCGGATTCTGAATCCCAATTCCATTTCAAGAGTCATATAAAAAGTATTTCCTCTCATCCTATCTTTGAATATGACCGTGTGATTTCATCCTTCATCACAGTTATACCTACAACGACGACAAAGACGATGATGACGATGACGACGAGTTACAGATGAGGAGAGCGTGTGCTTATGAAAACATGGCTGTAATGGGTAAATGGTAAATGGGTATTATGTGGGTCATTTATCTAAGTTGGTCATGATTACATGCCAATGAACACGGATTTTGGCATAGTCATATTATTCACCTTGGATCACATCACATCTTCAGTGTGTGATTTTCCTCACTTTCCCTTTCATCCCCGTCGTATTTTTTGTTTGCATCACCGTTGACAGAGTTATGTTGATTCCAAACACACACACACACACACAGAGCTTTCCTCTCTGAAATCTCGATGGAAATGCTGGGAGCAAAGAAAAAGATGAAGACTCACATTGATGACGTTCTTTCAGGAAATCGGAATGGTCCTTTTCCTCAATAACGACACGGAGATGGAGAGCCATATCATAATCATAATAACACTATCTTCACCATCACAGCAACATCCATCCTCCGCCACCACCACCACACTCACAAACTCACACTCAGACATATTCACCACTATGAAAAATCTTTAAAAGAAACCGAAATGGGACATTTACGTCCTCATGGAATAGAATTGTGTGTGTCTGTTTGATCTTGAAGACAGCGGTAGGGAAGGCTGACAGTCTTATTATTATTAAAACCCCGACATTACACGGTGTATGAGCAGCAGCCTATGGAGCATAAATTGGTAAGTACCTACATGATGCATGTACATATATAAAAACGTAATGTTATTTGTATACATCCGTTTCCTCTTTCCTCTTCATCGTCCATTGATATTCCATTCCGATGGAATCAATGTGGGTTAGTATATCAATATCAACATCAACATCAACATCACCTCCCCCCCTAAATAGCTCCAGCTCGAATGTTCCATATCCGCATATCCAGATAAATATGTGTGGGATATTGAGCATATTGGGATTTAAACGATCTTGAGAGCAAACTCAGACCAACCCGCAAAACTAAATTTTTCCTACTACATAGTTTTTGTTGAATTCACTCTCTCTTCTCTCTCTCTCTCTCTCTCTTTCTCTCTCCAAGTCGACAAAGGTCTATAGTAGAATTCGAATGCGTTCCCTCCTCAACAGTCACCAGTCACCATCACATCACATCAGCAGCCAGACTGAGAAGGACTTGGTGGCAGTTAACTGCGGGTGTGTGTGTGTGTATGAGAATTTTCACGGGAGGCAGGTGAAGCCCATTTCATTTCATTTTATTTCATGGCTCTCCATCTCATGAAAGATTGAAAGAACATTCCTTCCCTCCAACTCCCTTCTTTCTCCCAATGAACACAGACAGATAGACAGAAAGAGAGAGAGAGACAGAGACAGACAGACAGAAAGAGAGACAGAAAAGTCTACCACCCAGGTTGCTTTGCTACAGTCTCCTACAGCTACAGCTATTGAATTGAGAAGGTAGATTCAGATCCAGATGGAGATAACTATAGACTATAGATAATGGGGATAGTCAGTAGTGTGTAGTGTGTAGTCTGTAGTGAGTAGTCCACTTCACATATGTGTCTATAAAGAGTTTACGATGAGTCGTCCTCTATGCTTGTCGTCGCTAAAATTGCCCTTCTCTCCTCCGCTTTCTTTTGTAATAATGGCGCACTTGACTCATGATTATTTCCATTCCTACCCGCACACATTCTTTCCCCGTCGAACATTCAGAGCATTTTGTCTCCTTCAGTCTCTTTCTCTCTCTTTCCCTCTCCAATGTCTAACTATAATGTCTCTAACGTCTTTTTGCATCTATCCAGATGAAGAAAAACTGAGGGCTTTTCATACATTTTTTTCTACCTCAACTTGATCGTTTTTTCTTTGCTCCCGTTTTACGGAATGGAATGGAATCCCAAGGATTATGAATCTGAACACAAATAATTCATCCTCATCAAAAGTAACAAACAATTTAATATGAATGATGAACCGTTTCCCTTTTTGCAATATAATAACAGACGATATTGTAAAGGGGAAATAGTTGCGGAAATATTTGAAATCTCTTTATTATTACTTCTTTGAGAAAGGGGAATTGTGGGATTGAAGAGGATAATTAAAATCTTCTGGAGGGGAAGGAAATGCATTGTAAAATGGAGAATGTCAATGGACAACAAGGGAAGTTTATGTATGAGAAGGAGAGAAAGAGAAAGAGAAAGAGATTTCAAATTTAGGGCATTCTCCACCGAAATTGTTTGCAAAATGTGGGAAGTGTAACCAAAAGGAAGGGAAAAGGGAGGATGACGGAGTGAGTGAGTGATGAGAGGAGAATGAAGTGGTGAAAGTGAGAGTGAGATGGAGATGGAGAGAAAGAGAGAGAGAGAATTAGGAGAATGTGAAACAAGAGAGACAAAGGCGAGTGATAATAAGAAGCTTGATATGAAATGAGCTGAGAGAGAGAGAGAAAGAGAGAGAAAGAGCGAGTGAGAGGATGGACAAGTAAACAGTGCAGATTATCTATATGTACAATAGGGATAGGAAACAGACAGGGACAGAGAGTGCCGTATGACGATGACTACGCCTGTAGAAAATGTAAGATTCTCATTATTTGTTCAAAGTCGTGCATATTTGTGGAGACCGGACGGTTGGATGTTGGAGAATCGCACGTTCGAGCCAGATCATTCTCTGTGGTGTAATCCTAATAATCTGAAAAGTACACAATGGTGAATTTACTCCATTTATATAGGCAGAGTGAGAAAGAGAGAGCGAGAGAGAGAGAGCAAGAGCGAGAGAGAGAGAGACTCGCAAGCAATTTGCATGCTCTATTCAAAAATCTCAAGCTTCTCTCTCTGTGTGTATGCGGATTGCGGAGCACTGAAATTTGTACATGTACAAACAAGAAGAACCAAATACAGATTATCTGTTCGCTGTGTGGTTCGTCTCGTGGTGGTGGCACTGATGAACGAGCATCCATACTCTTCTATCCGTATACATATGGACAAGTTCTCTCTATCTCTCTCCCTCTCTCCGTCGTTATTCTAAAGGATTTCCCTCTGTCAACATTCTCATAGTGACATGGAGCAATCCAAGGAGTGTGAATGGCTATTACATAGACATAGAAAAATAGACACAATGTACATTTGTATGTGGAACATTGTGAGATTGGGTTGGTGGAAGCTTATAGCACATACTAATACTTAATAGTACAAAATCATTTGAAATGGCTCATGTGAAAATGACAAGCTGACAATTTTAAATACGACTCTTCAAAAACATTGACAGTCGGGATATTTTAGATTAACCACATGACAAACGATAATCTCATTTCCCATTCCACTTTCTGCCTCTCACAAGTTAACTACAATTCTCGTACACAAATATATCGTACAAATGAATCTCCACTCCACATCTGTCATTGAGCTCCAAAACAACAACAACAACAAATGAGTCAAGTTTTCCTCCCTTTCAATTACGAACAATGAGGATTACGCGTACAATCATTCTATTTCATGTTTCTGTAGTCTCTTCTTTCGTATTTGGGAAATAAAACACATTTTTTTCTACTCCTCCTCATATTCTGCAAAATGTTCAAAAATCCGAGTACAAACATTACTCTAGCGAAAGGACAAAAGGAAAATCTTTATTTCAAAATGGAAATTGGAAATGGGCAAACTTTTTTTTCTACTCACATTCGACGCTTTTTTTGAAACGCACGACTGGACAGTTTTTGGACTCGATTTTTTTTTGTTGGACAAAGGACAATCTTATGCTGGATATTCCTCTACTTATTCAGCATCGGCATGGAGTTTGCTATGTGTATATGGATTTTAACGTTGGCTAAATTTAGGATTGAAGTTCAGGCAAATTGGCTCTGACTGGAGCATTATGGTTCCTCCGAGTCTCGAAATGATAATAATGCACTGGCACTCAAACAGACAGACATAGAGAAAGAGAAAGAGAGAGAGAGACAGAGAGAGAAAGAAGGAGTACTAGTGAAGGAGGAAACTAGCCAGAGGACTCGAAAAGTTATTTCAACTTGAGAATGTCAGAAGTTCCAACCCGTTGGATCGCTTCCTTTTTTTCTTCTTGGCTTTAGCTGTGACGTTGACTCTCTGACTGTGAATGTGAAGTCTGCTTACGCAATTCCAAAATTTAGGTGTTTGTGTGCCGGCAATAAGATTTTGGTCGTAAATGCAGGGTGCTTTCTCCCTCTCTTTTCTTTGCCAATCCCCACGAACGAACGAACGAACGGAATCTCACAGACTTGAAGCTCTTTTGGCATATCGCTATAAGAATCTTTATCGACTATAGCATTAGTGCGTGTGTAAACGTATTATAGCGAGAGAGAAAGAGAGAGAGAGAGAAGAGAGACTCTGTCTGTCAGTCGCCTCTCACGTGAAGAGCTCAATGCTGTCAAGCTAGTCCCAAAGATAAAACACCTTCCCCAAGTAATTCCTAATTCTCAACCTCACAAACCAATATACCACAACACAGCACAGCACCATCCCGACACACATTGATAAAATAAAATAAAACACAGGGAGACTTTTGGAGACACGGAAATCCATCAAGATTTTATATTTTCTGCACAGCTATAAGTACTCAAAAAACATATATATTATATCTACTGTATTTGGTGACACCATCACACATTTCTACAGATACGATCGTACCTTTTGTTCTAGTTTTGTATTTTGTAAACACTGTGCACTTTTGGCATTTTGGAGATTGGGAATATTTGAAATTTGAAATCTGAGTCACACTACATTGAATGTTGAACATTGTAAAAAAAAAAAAACTTGATAATCATAAACAGAGTATGAGTTTTCATTTTGATGGGAAGAATGAAGAATGAAGAATGGCTGGAGGAAAAAGACTAAAGAGGAGCTGAAAAAATGAAAATAATATTGATCTACGACGTTTCATAGGTCATACGAAAAGGAACGGTGAGTCAACTTTTCGTCAGGTCATCACACTTTTATACTCAAATTCATCATCTCGCTTCCATTCCCTCAAATCTCTCATGCAAATAATAATAGAACATGATGAATATGGAAGAAGAAGAGAAAGTCAACTAGGAAATTTCACGTTTTTTTTCCTGTCGATTTTCCGTGATTCAGAAATCCCTATGAATTTCAGTCGTCTATACATATAACTGTGTTTGTGCGATATCCCATATATGACATAATATCTTTGTAGAGCACAGAAGTAGTAAAAACAGGAAAGTAAAAGTCATAAGGATAACTCTCTCGTTCTCTCGTTCTCTCTCTCTGTGTCTGTTGACTTATAGGAGATGTATTTATATGGGGATAGTATATGCATGTAAGAGCGTCAAAGGTAGTCAGAGCGCCGGCTATGACACCTCCTTGCTCTCAGGAATAGAAAGTGAGGCATGAAATAGTCGAATCGGGACATTTGGGACTGCGTCAAAGCGCCAAACTTTATGGCATTTCGTTTTCCCTCAAGCAGATTTATGCTCAAAGGTATGCATTTCTCAAATACTCACACCAAAAAAAAGAAAAGAAGAAGAAGGATAGAGCGAGAGATTTTTCCTGATTTCTCTTCTGAGCAAAAACGACAAGCGTTACAAGTCAAAGCCAGAGTTGAATTTGAATTTTGAATTTTGACTTCCAAGCTTAACATGGAAGGCTAACACTATAGGCAGCAGGGAAAGCAAAAGCAAATTTTTTGAGACAACCTTGGCCGTAACCATCAAATACAGGTGAGTTTTTGCAAATGCTATTACTGCACAAAGTGATTCCAACATAAAGAGACATGCATAGAGATGAAGGATCTGGTTTCAGGAGACCCACGTTAAATTCCAAAACCAGAGAGAGAGAGAGAGATGAGAGAGGATGAGTAAGAAAATGAACATATTTTTGACACGTTCACTTTCATCCTGGTTTCCTCTCCCCATGAAATCAACTCTGACACATGGACAATCAGCCCACCCACGTCCAGGCTCAAAATTGCATAGCTATATAGCCAACACATGTTTCACTGGGGTTTTGGATTTGGATGTTGATGTGGATTTGAGCTAGTTTCTCCCTGTCTACATGGGATGGGAATATTTTCTAATGCAATCCAGATGAGTTTTGCCATCTTCATCGAAATGAACACATACAAACACACACACACACATGCCATGTGAAAGCAATAAGTCAGAATTTCACTTTCCCCCCTCTTTTCACTTAAGTCCCACTTTACTTTGAGTTCTCAGTTTCTCGGGTTTCCTCTCTCTCTCTCTCTCGGCATTCTCTCTCACCCGGAATTGTGTGTATGTTGTGTGTAGTCAGTTCAATGTACTATGAAAAGGATTGGAATGGACGAGCGTTAGCTTGCTTTCGAGTTTTAGCTTTCTAGCTATAGGACACAAAAAAATAACAAACAAAGACGAGAAAACAAATGACGTGGACCGTCCGTCCATAAATCCCTTTGGAATCCAAACTAAATCAAAGGAAGGCACTTGAAATCATTTGTGTGTACACTCCAATCCTCCAATCCAAAAACTTCACATGTTATATGATCTGATGGGGGGGGGGGGGGAGAAATTGTATACAGTTTATTGACTTTTTCTCCATTTCCCAGTCCTTCAAATCTTCCCATTTTCTTTTTTTGATACATACAGGTACACACTGTTTTTACACTGTACTTTGTATCTAAAATGCGGTATTACTGCCTTCAAATTTCAAATTCCATTCTATAAAATGAACATTTTAATTTTGATTTCCTCGAGACATTTTCATGACAATTTTATTTTATTTTATCATCCCAGCTTGGTTTGATTTGATTTGGTACTTATATACACATTTAAATAATAGAAAGAGGAGTACTCTGCTATGAGGCATAAAAAAAAGTGTATAGTTTTCTTTTGATGGTTGGTTTTATCGGAGGATCCAAGCAATTTTGTTATGATACGATATTATTGAAAAGTGTACAAGTTTGGAGTTTGGAAAGTCGAGGGTTTTTATGAGTCGCGTGAATCAAATGTAGTTCCATTAATGTCATTTTTTTTTTTTTTGGATATTTGATATTTTCCTTGAGAGAAGAAAAAAAGTGTATATAAGAATAAATGTTGTAGTCACAAGGTTCAAAATGTCCATCCATATACTAGTCCATAAACCAAACATTATTATGTCCGTATTTCTATTTTTTCCCCTCGGAATTCAATGAAAATGAAAGTGTATGTACAGTACAAACTCAAACACACAATGATGGCAATATCTGTATACTTATTACTTATATACAATAAACAGTTTGGGATATCCATTGGCGAAGGAAATATGAAAATGTGTATGTGTGTGTGGAAAACCGGTTCATAATTTGATTTAAAATAATTTCAAAATGTTGTCTTGACTCGCTAACTTTGAAAATAGTTTATGAATGTAACTTCATTCAAAAGTGCTTCCGATTCAGTCGACGGCGAATGCAGAATTCTCTCTCTCCTTTTCTTTCTCTCTTCCTTGTATGTAAGATATGTACTTTACGTTGCGTTGAGTTACGAAATGGGACTCTGAACTGTTTTGAATGGTGAATTTCTTCTTTGCCTTTTTTGGGTGAATTTCTTCTTTGCCTTTTTGGGTGAATTGACAATTTATGAGCTCCTTATGACCTGAACTCTCACAATCATCCTTTCAGACAACATATTTTGAATTTTAGTCTGGTGGGCCTTTCTCAATAAAATATATTTATGCGAGGAAGAACGACGACGATCAAAGGAGAAAAGACTTGCAAGTAGTCTTCAAGTATGTATATTTAAATGCTCGGTTGCAATGTATACAATGAAAATGAACATAGGATATATGGAATTTTATACTATTATTATGTATATATTGTAGTTTGATGGTTTATGGAGGATGCTCTATAATCTTGCATATGTGGCCAGCAATAGCAATAAAGGAGAAAGGAGAGGAGACCATCATAAATTTTCATCATATAAATATTCCTTCGTAATCGCTTTATTTCAGACTCATGAAATTTCTTCTATTCATCTCCAAACTTCTCGTGTCTCCTCCTTAACCAACAGAAGAAGAAGAAGAAGAAGAAGAAGACGACTGTGATTGTTCATTCATATGGATTTTCATTATTTAAACCAAAATGTAATAGGAAATAGCAAAGCGATGAAGAGAGAGAGAGAGAAACGGCCCAGGACAACCAACCTATTACACCCCATATTATATTATATTATAGTATGTCCACACACACACATTCGTCTTTCTTTTCACACAGTCACATCCTCCACAATCATGCCCAAACTTACATTTATATACATATCAACATATGTGCAGAAAACTTGACGTCGTCGTCACCCATTTTAAACGTTTTAATTAAAACATGTAGACGACTTCATCTTTTATGGGGAGAATTTCCACAAGTTTGAATTTCAAATGGCGTTGCAAGTAAATAAATAGTCGTGGACGTGGACACGGACACGGACACACAAGACTTTTCATTAATGGCTCATTGGTATGTACGACGATGTACGATATACATACGATAAATATGGCTGGCTGTTGAGCATTTAGTAATGTCACAATGTGGGTCCTTCATCATTTGGAATTATTTTGAATTCCTCATTTAGCTTAGTTTGTAATGTATCAAATTGGAATGGGAGTTCATTATTCATCATTTCTTCATACTTGAAAAAACGCCATCATAAATAAAGAGATTTTAATTCCAAATTCCAAATTAGACGTTCTGTTTTCAATGTGATAATTTAATGTTGAATTTGCGGTTTGGAGTTTGGTTATTTGGTTGTGGCGTGGAGTTTCCAAGCGTCTGGGGAATTCCTTCCAGATGATAATTTTGTGAGCATGGGATTATGAATTTTGTTTGCAATAACTAATAAGTGGACGTGTAAATGAAATGAAATGAGGGGATAGGATAAAGCCAAAGAAGGCCAGAGGTTGTGGGATTCCAAGAATACCCTACATATTAGAATGTTAAGGAGCTTCCTCCTGTTGTTTATGTAGGTGCATTCTCTCTCTCCAGTCTCCACTACTAATAATTGTAGAATGGAGAATGAAACTGGGAATTCTCAACCCTTTCACTTTAAAAAATGGGATTTCCCTTGGTAAAAAAGGGTTCCTTTGGTTCACTCTCTGTGTATTTTGGAAAAACTTCTTTTTTTTAATCCATTGTCGAGTTGAATGAGTTACCTTTTTTTAGCCCCAGAAAATTTTGGGTATAAAAGGCTGGTCAGTTGTCCAGTCAATTCATTCAATTCACTCCAGCTCTCCAGTCAACAACAACTATTCAAGTATACTCTGAGAAACATTTCAATTCTTTTTAAAAACTCCTTTGATTTTTTTTCGTAAAAAATATTAATTCTCTCTTGAAATATTTCACATTTCGATTTCTTCACTATACAAAATGGCATCACAAGTTCAAATCCTCTACTTTTTCGTCATCTTAGCCGTCATTTCAAATGTGGCTCTGAGCATTCCACTGAAACAAAAAGGTAATTGGGAAATTAATTAATTTTGGTCTTTTGGATTTTACATCATTCCAGTCAATTTGTAACCATTGTAAAAAAAGTCTCTTGGATTCATTTGAAATGTATCGTATATTGTAGCCGAGTAAATTGTATGTGACTAATTTTGCTTGTTTGTTTGTCTACTCTGTTTTGTTTTGACAGTTGAAGTGGAGATGATGACTGATGCAGTGAAGCAAACAATTCAGATTACAAACCCCTCAGAAAAAGTCAGACAAGGACGACAATACGGATTCAATCCATATGGATATGGACAACCTTATGGTGGATATTTCCCATCTTTCGGTGGCGGTTTTGGATCTGCTTCAGCCTCTGCTTCCGCATCCGCATCGTCCTCCGCCGGAGGGTAAATCAATTTTTTAAATTATATTTTTAATCATCCAAAAAATCTTTTTGATTGGCCTATTCCAAGTGTGATAATTTCCAGAGGGAAACATTCTGAATTCAATAATGCAATAAAAAATGTTTTTGTTCATTCTCTTGCATTTTTATAATACAGATTCGGCAAATGATTTCCTGGCTCTCGTCTCTAATTCTTATAATTCTGGGTGGTCCACTACTGCTGTCTTTCTGTGATGTGATGAAGTTGAGGAGTTCCAGCTCCATTGTCTAATAATATATTTATACATATTTTCTAATGAAGTGAATCCATTTATTTTTTTCAATATATTATTATATTTTCAAAGTCTTTTATTTATTTTTAATTGTTTGCCAAAAGTAAAATAATTTACATAAAGCGTTCATCATGTACAAATATGAGAAATTTGAATGAAATAAAAATTGTCCACGTATTTTCTTATATTATATATATATGTAAATTGTAATTTGAGATGCGTTTATTCCGTTCACATTAAACTGATGGGGAATTCATTCATTCATTTATCTTGTGTGTTGGGGAGGAGGAAATCCAACTTGGAATACAAAGTAGTCGTCACTTGACTGAATGTGCGGGTGGTCTTGATAAAATAAAAAAAACTCATTTAAAAATGCACGTAGATTTGAATCTTGAATTCAAAGGAGTGGACTAAGAAAGGAATTGTTAGCCGAGACTCTGTAATGAATCCCATTTAAACGTAGTTTAGTTTCCCCGACACATTTGATGGTTAATGGTTTCAAAGTTTATTTTGACAAAAGCGAGTAAAGAAAGCCAGGGGAAAGTCGTCTACACGACATCATGAAGAAGGAACGAAGAAAAAAGAAATAGAGAGAGATAGAAAGAGAGAAATAAATGGGATGCCTTTTTTGGGAGGGAAAGAAAAGAAAAGAGATTTGGGCACACTTTATGTGTCGTGGAACATGACGAAGCGAAAGAAGATAGATCGGAATGATTTTAAATTGCCCTGTAGAAGATTGCCGACAATCCGATCGGTTGAATTCACTTTTGCCCAATGAGGACTTGTGCTCAATGAGGTGATGAGCTCGCACGTTGCGACTTACAAATTAGAATGCCCCCAGCTCTACACACACACACACACACATATACAAACACACACACGCACATAAAAAACTCCAACTTTCTTTCCGTTTCCTTTCCTTTTTCATACCTACTCACTCACAACTTGTACACCACGTACATCCATCGTAGATTTATCTAGTGTGCATATAGCTAGACTCTACGAAAACTACCAACTACTCAACGACCACAGTCATTTATCCACATGTATCCTCCTCAAACTACACAGATACCTCCGAATCTTCTCTCTCTCTCTCTTTCTGTCACAGTCATTGAGTAAATTCAAAGTGCGTGAGCAATTCAAGAAATAGATTCCGCTCAACAATGGAAACTGCAACACCCACTAACTATGCACACGTTTCTCAAAGGAACAGACGAAAAAGACGAAAAAGATGAAAAAGGCGAAAAAGACGAGGACGAGGACACGAGACGACTCTCCGTGAACTATCGTTGGAGTTGGAATTGTAATCCCTATTTACATTATCCTCATTCTCTCTCTCTCTCTCTCTCCCTTCGTCTCTCTAGAGGAAATTCCCGGAAACCGTCCGATCCGGTTGGAATACAGGGAATAGGAATGGTCTCATTATTACCGCAATGTCTGATAATGAATGGAAATGTGTATTCACTTCATGTTCACATTATTAGATAGACCTTTGATTTCCTCTCCCCAACTCGGAAGGAGATCCTTTGAGAAAGGGAAATTCAACTAAAACCTTGCATACAGACTGCAGACAAACAGGAATCCACAAATTTGAATACCAACTCTGTTTTCTCCTTTATTTTCTTCATCTGCAATTCTACAGCTACAGATTCTGCCCTTGTTTAAAATTTAATTTGAATTAAGCTCATTTCAATTTCAATTCCAAGTCCAATTAAATGACCTCTCTCTCTCTGTCTTTTGCATATTTACACATCCCAATAAATTCTATGGATTTAAAAGAAATCGACATTCGATAAAAAAAGGGGGAAATAAAGTCGAATGTAATATTTAAAAAAACGTGGAGTACTTGCATCTCCTCGAGTTTATTTGGTTTTTGATATTTCATATTTTTCAAATTCTCCTCCAGTCGGTGTAGGTAAATATACTGATGTATGAAAATGGAGGAAAATATGACGAAATTGTAGATTTTATTTGTACAGAGTATATGAAAGCTTTGTTAGTCAATTGCCTTGAACATTGAAAAGTCATATTATTATTATATTCAGAAAGAAGAAGAGTCGATATTGTACCATAGCAATATATTTTTTGGCAAATATTAACATTATGTATAAAATCAAATATGGACGAATTAAATATGGAGAGAAAGTAGGTTAAAAAGAATTTACATTTCTATAGTATTTCTACATGTACGATAGATTCAGAAGAATGTATAGGTATTTATTATGGGAGAGAGTCTGAGTCGGAGAGAGTCATGAAAATGAAGTAAGCGCTCATGTTTAATGTGGGTAAACAAAAGAGAGTTGACAATTTCACGAAATAAAAAACCCGAGAGGCTTCAAAGTCGACACCGACTGTGTGAACAACAAAAAGAAGAAGGAAAGGAGACAGAGACGACCAAGACGGAAAAAACAAGAAGAAGAACGAGAAAAGGACAGAGACAAAGACACAGACGACAAAGATGCGGATGCTGATGAACATGTTGGACTTTTTCCACTTAAAGATTTTTTTTTTTTGACAAGAGCTTCAAATCTATTACAGACATTGTTTGAACTTAAAACACACTCACTCTCTTTTCTTCTTATTGGCATTCTTTATTCTTTCCCATGTCATTTTCCTCAACTCTGATCTGTGATCTTTTCATGGTTTCCAACTCTTTTCCCTCTCTGTTTTTTCATTCATTCAAGTTCCTATTTTGAGTCAACCCTTTTCCTTTGTGCGTGCTCCATTTTCATTTTCACTTTGTTGGTTCTCTTTCTCTCTCTCTCTCTCATAATAATTAGAAATTAAGCTGAGGAAATAAACCTTACAAAACAGTCCATAAGTAAAACAAAATTAACAATACACAAAACGTATTACAAATATTCCTGAAAGGAAACATGAATTCTCGTTTTTTTTTTTGCATAATAAAGTGAATTGCGTCGTATGAAAATGAAAATGAATAGAGTAAAAAAGAACTACTAAAATAGAAAATAGAACAGAGAAAGATGTAGATGTAGACTGTAGACGATGGAGCTTCTCTTTCGATTTCTTCTTGGCCACGCTTCACCAGCTTCAAGTCCGTTTAGAGAGAGAGAGAGAGACTTGAGAAAAGTTGAAGGTTCTCTTTCTCCGTTTTCACCTAAAAAAAGAACTAAAAAAACTGGATGTTCCGTGGCTGTTTTTCGACTGTAGACGGTAGATTTTCCTCATGTGCGACTCTTTTGGATGGGACAAAAACATAAGATTATTTCTTTCCTATCGTCATCCCTGCTACATGTGATGTGATGTGTAATACTCTCCTTTTTTGCGCTGTAAGGTACACAAAGTACACACACACATGTGGATCTTGTTATCGCCATCATTACTCTACCACTATTTTCATCCCACATCCTACATACAATTTAGCATACAAAAGACAATGTGACTGTATCTTTTTCTCTTTTCTCAACGAATTACAAATACATTGCAAAAAAAATGGAAACTGAAACCAGAGAAAAGGAGAGGAAGAAAGAGAGAGAGTTTGCAAAAGAAGAGGAATATCTGTATATGTAAAATAAAACGAGGAGGAGAAGAATAAGAACTCCATTTCTATTTATATGCAAATTCCCATTCTTCTTCTTTGATCAGGAGCGAAAATTCGAATTGAGTGCTTCTTCCCTGTGATTTAATACTTTCTTCAGCCTATCAAACTGTCAAACATATGATAAAAGCCATGGACGAGCATGGAATAAATTGAAAATATTTTCCCTCCAACATTCAACTTCCAAGCTCACAACACTATATACAGATTGAGCTTAGTCTACTCTCTCCCTCTTTCTTTCTGTCTCTCTCAATCCCCTCCATATCGTCTGATAACTACACACAAAATTATCTACAGATACTCGAGATAGGAAAGTCGGAATACTTAAATTCCTCAAGGAATGAGACATTCCTCAGTGAAAACTACATCCGCCCACACACACACACACACAGTACAGCACAGAGTATCCATAGTTGAAAAAAAACCGGGTGAAAGGGAAAGTAGACAAAATTCGGGGAGAGTAGCCAGCCAATATCTGTTCATACCTCGATCAATCAAGGATGTGTGTGTGGCGGTGGGGAATTTCCACAATTTCTCTACTGGCTCTCAATATTCTCTACGCTCAACAAAAAAATGTGCGAATATATATCCATAAACTATAAATATCTACATCAACAAAAACAATGCATGGCGAAAAAACATTCATTGTTTTCTTTTAAATTTAATTTATATATGTGCATGAGGAATTCTTGCCAAAAGCAGAAGCGAGGGATTTTGGGAGGAATTGTAGGTACGATATATCTTCTGTAAATCGTAACGAATATGATACAGAGGATTTTTACATATTGGGATATGAACAGATGCGAAAATATATTATTATTTCGTTACAAAATTGTTCAAGGTTGGACTCCATTCTTCGTTTAAGATGATGTTATTACACTTCATTTGCGGAAAAGTTCACTCAATTGTGCCATTTTGGCTTGAGAAATATTTCTTTTATTTCGTTGTCCAGGTATTTTTTCGGAAATTCATGAAAACGTGTTTTGTAGGGACAAAAAATAAATCAATAACGTTTTCACCTGACCTGATAATTGGGATTCTTTTGGAGTGCCCTGCCCTCCACAACGGTGTGTCATCATACCGCATATGGGCATGGAGGATGTGAAATTATATATTTAATTATGCAAGTCAAAGTTGAAGGTATTAAATATTTTATAGTGTATAGAGTTTGAATTGGCACTAAATAACAATGACTACAAAGTGTCCTAATGGTAAATCTGATGAAAACTCAAAATGGGATTTTATTGGTTCTGAGACAAAATTCCAAGTGGACGGAGCTCCAGGAATTTCAAAACTATCCGATGTAGAATTACGGGAGCTTCATCAAACTCGAGTCATTAATTTCATGTATGCGTAACACCAATAATTCGAGTACACGAGCGTAAATTTTGATGTACGTATACTTAAGTACATCCTGACAACTTTCATAACACTTTAATGAATATACGATTTAATTGCTGGACAGAAAAAGAGCCATCATTTTCTTGGCTCTCGTCGGAGTTGTTTGTGGAGCAGTAACTGTGATTTTGAGCCAGTATGCTGAAGAGCTCGGAGTTTTACCCTTGAACTCGCGTCACACTTATTGTTACAACTCGTACTTTGGTGGATTGATTCGCTTGGTCAAAGTAGACAATATCACTACAGAATCTCCTTCCGAACCTTTAACAAGGGAAATTGGTATGCAAATGCAAAAGTTATATATTTAAAATATAATAATTTTAATTGTCAACTCATTCCATGTAAAGACGCAGCTTCAGAAACCAATTGTATAATGAATTGTACCTTTACTTTTTACTTGATATTTAGG
Organism: Gisinianus flammeolus; assembly: GCA_034699125.1. Lineage (NCBI taxonomy): Eukaryota > Metazoa > Arthropoda > Collembola > Symphypleona > Katiannidae > Gisinianus > Gisinianus flammeolus. The sequence goes on along the minus strand of JAIUND010000462.1, from coordinate 5,133 downwards.
ACCTGCGATTGAAATTCTCTTCATTAGTGAATTTTTCAACATGTTTTATGAATATGTACACTAAAAAAAATTAGTACATGATTGGCTTATGTCCAGCTATCTTTGCTCCAACTTCACAGGCCATTTATTTATGACAGCTTAAACAAACAAATGTGTAAATTTATTGTAATGTCTACATGAGGAATTTCCTTCAGATTTACTTAAATTTCTAGTCAAACTTGTACAAGTAAATCAACGCAATAAAATTATGAATGACAGAAACAAATACGGATTAATAATCAGTGATTATTGTAATATCACAGTGGCTATCTCTTTCTATGAAGTATTGAGGGTCCATTCTCTTCATAATTCTGTCGTGTAATCCACATTTCCTGAAATGTAGAGAGAGACGCCAAGCAGGAACCTATGAAAATCATGTGGAAATGTTATTCATAAGAAATCTCTATGCATTTGTATCGTACTTGTATTTGTATTTGGAGGAAGCTCTAAATACAGATAATATAAAATCTTTGATTTTGATCTACCTCCAATCCAAACAGAATATTTTCTTTCGGGTGGTGCAACGACCTTTACATTCATACTTTCTTCAACCAATTCCCTCAGTTCTTTTTGCATTCTGTCTTCAATGCCAGAAAACATTGTTGTGCCTCCGCTCAATAATATATTTTCGAATAAAACCTGTATATACGGATGATTATTTTATTTTGTATCCACACATATGTATGAGTGAAAATTGTAGACCCTGATTATGTCATTTGTACATAATCAAATACTAAAACTAAACTAACCCTACGTAAATCCAAATCACACTTGCTAATAGAGCCATAAGCCATTTCATGTATTCCGCCAGATTCCATTCCCAACGGAGTTGTGTCAAAAAGAACTTCTGGGCATCGAAATCTTTCATTTCCAACTTTGATTATTTGACCGTCCGGCATTTCATATGATTTCTCAATGGATGACGAGGTTTCTGTATTTTTCATTTCCTTCCCCCCCCCCCCCCCATCATAATTAGTTTTTACATAGAAACGCAAAAAGCAATAGCTGCGTATTTTTTATGCAGGTGAATGTTTTAATTAAAACGATTCTCACCTGATCAAAGTCTAAAGCGACGTAGCACAATTTTTCCTTAATATCACGAACAATTTCTCTTTCGGCAGTGGTTGTAAAAGAATAATTTCGCTCGCCCAACAAGCGCATTAAATAGTCTGTTAAATCTCTTCCAGCTAAATTGATGCGACTGATTGCATGGGTTAATGCATATCCTATACCAAAACCAATCAAAGAATGTAGGAAAAAAATTACACCACCTGTAAGTATACCAACACCAACTGACTGTATATTTCTTGATAAAATGTACCTTCACAAACTGGTACGGTATGAGAAACGCCATCACCACAGTCCAGAACTAAGCCAGTTGTTCTTCCTGAGCAGTACAAACATAAAACTGCTTGCGTCTCCACATGCAGAGCCGGAACATTGAAGTTTTCAAACATGATCTGAAAACATAGTATTAAAAGTCAAATCATCCAGTTGTTTTGACCTACTATATACGTCAAGAATATCTATTTCAAAAAATATGGAAATGATGGAAAAGATGAGAGATTTTATGGTACACAGACTTGAGCCATTTTTTCTCTGTTAAATTTTGGATTGAGAGCCGCTTCAGTGAGTAAAATTGGTTGCTCGGCTGGGTCCACACGAAGCTCAGTGTCAAATGTGTATTGCCATATATTTTCCATGTCCTCCCAATTCACAATGACGCCATGGTCAATTGGGTATTTTAAAGAGAGTAAACCTCGTTTGGCCTGGGCCGCCTCTCCAATAAATGTCTCTTTATTCGTTCCTGCTCCAATCATTACCCGCTATTTCAATTGACAGAAAACGCTTGAAATTATAGTCGGGTTAAAAATAACTGAGCCTTTCTCTCTCCTCATTTAGGAATCCTTGCCCATTTCAAATACATAGGGTGGGAGGAGCTACGAAGGAGGGAGAAAGGCTCAGTTATTTTTAATCCGACAGTATCTGTATATACTTGTATTTTCTAGTAAGCATTTATATATATAAGATATTTACTAGATTATTTTTAAAGACTCACTTTATGCCGTGGACGTCCGATTATGGAAGGGAAAACGCTTTGAGGGGCATCCTCTCCAGCAAATCCAGCTTTGACCACTCCAGACCCATTATCCAATACAATCGGTATCCCCAAATCGCTCATTCTCTCTCAAATAATACGCAAATAGTAAATAAATACCTCTGGACACTTTTCCCTAAACTAAACTCAACTAAACCAGACTGGACGACGAAAACAGCTGCGAGTATAATTATAACCCAGAATTAGGATTTTTTATGTAAGAATGTAGGTCAGCTTTTAATATGGGAATTGCAATAATTATCTGACTGATAAGGTTCCAAAAAGTTGATAAGCGCGCATGCCGATATTGATAATATAAATGTGAGACTGATAACCCACAATGTATTTCACTGTAATTAATTTAAATCTATATATTATTATATATTTATTGTAGATATAAATGCATTTAAAAATAATTCAATTATTTCTTGAGCTAGTGAGTTTGGCATATGCTAAAGCTATATATCTGTATAGCGATGATATAAATTATTGCTGTAGGTTTGACAGACAATAATAACAGGAATCGTGTGGATGACTTCAAAGCTCACCATCTCGCTTCTCATTCCATTTCCAGCTGTTTTTCTAGTTATCGAGTCCATGTCATGACGAATGACGACTGACGAATGAGGGAACTAATGCAAATTTGGATGTTTTCAAAAGAGTTGAAAGAAGTGCAATTTCTAAAAGTCAGTGAGGCAAACAGAACACCCACCTTTTCAGCCTTTGTTGAGAACTGGAACCACTACAAATAAAGTCCTCCTCCTCCGTGCACAATATGCTTATGCATACACGATCACAAAGGAAAAAAAACGAGCCCAATTCACATTCACACAGAACACTACTAAGAGCAGTTTGAATAAGGAATGAACATGAACCTTCCACATCTATAGAGATAAATTGATCAGTGAGCGTAGGTTCGTCGTAGATTCATATAGATTGTTGGAAACGGTCGAGACTTTCCCTATATGAGTTGAAAGTCTGAAGGATTGTGTTTGGACTGTTTGGAGCAAGTTTTTAGTGTGTACATGAACCATACTGAGAATAGAAAATGAAGAGCATTACAATTTCACTCTTTCTCAATCCTCTGTGTGTTTTTGTTTGTGTTTGTGTTGTGTTGTGTTGTGTCTGGATTTCTGTTTCCTCCATTTCCCATTCTCTATTTCTAGTTTCTAGAATCTAGATTTCTGCTCCACAAAGCAAGAGAGTATAGATGTAGATGTAGGGTTTTGACTTGAATCCTGATTATATGGGTTAGGAGGGGAATATCTCTCTAGCATCCTATTGCATTGTATTCAATAGACAATAAGTCATAAGCTATACAAGCTATCCGCATGTATTTACTCTCTACCTATAGGGAATAGAAATGTAGTGAGGAGACTCCTCTCTTTCCTTCCTTCTTACCCCTTTACTCCTTTTACCCGCATTCTCTCTTCTCTCTTCTCTTCTCTTCCTTTTGACTATGTATTAGACTATTTATTCTGAAATATGCATGAAAGGAGTTGTGAAGAGAGAGAAGAGAGAGTAAGATTTGGAAGTTTGTACGAACGACCAGATCCCAGATTCCAATTTCCTATGTAAATACTATATGTACAAATATTTATAAACGTTGTCATAAATTCTTTCAAGGCTCAACATGGAAATGGGACATTGAAAAAAATAAATGTACAAAATGTACCATGAAAACACAAGGATTTTTGGATATTTTAAAGAAGAAATCTATATGAATGATGCGGACTCCGTACGATATTTTTGTAGGTCAGGAGTTTAAGTTCCCAATCCCCATTTCACACATTTCACATCGTGGAAAATATGGTGTTTTTTATGGTATGTACATAGACAACGTTTTATTTCTCTACTCTTATTTTACATACTTACCTTGTCAAGTCACGATCTCACGATAATTCTTTGCTGGATTCCTCACAGTCATAATTCAAGTTTACTATCTGTAGTTATGTACAAAACAAGGATAAAAATAAAGCTGCAATGGATACTCTAAAAAAATGTGTCTAAAACGCCACGTAGACACATATCGTGTATCGTATCGTTTGTTAGAAAATTTCTACTAGAAATGTTTGATCGCCAGTGAATGGTGTATGGTGAATGTGGAATGAATTCACTAATTCCGTATGGGGTATTTCAGTTATTTGACAACATTTTGATCTCATCGAAGACTTTATTACAGCATCCAATTCTGTCATATATAATGACAATGAAATAGATTCGAGTCATACCTTAAATATATATATTATATAATACAAACACAAACTCAAATATATAGTTTTTTTCTTCTTCTTTTCCTTGTGTATTTCATATCCATAAAATCCTTATGTGTATACAATTTCCCTCATAAATATCTATTTCTACGATACAAATACAAATACAAATACAATCGATACCAAATGAAATAGTTGAATAATGAATCAAAAAAAAAAAAAACCAACCATCACAATTTACATTTTGAACGCTAAAACCTTAAACTTATTTGTAATTATATTTACACAGCCATTTTATTATCAGTTATTTATACGTAATAATTATATGTATATATTAAGTATTTTAAATGTGTACACTTTTTCAAAACACTCACTGTCAAATATTTAATTCGAGTGTGTCGCCACGTTCACCGTGACCCCAGTGTTTCATAAATAAATATATTATTATTATTATTATTATTGGTACTTAATGTATTCGATTATTATATCCTTTAGATCTTTATTATGTACAGATATATTAATATTTATATATATATATAGTTTCACTCATTTTCTCTTCATCATTCACATGTTAAATTGTTTGTTGAAAGCATGGGGAATCGCTTGAACAAGTTGACATGACACTGTCCATGTATTCGTGTACAGAGTACACGTGTCTGTATAAATATTTGAGGGCACAACCAGTCATGGCTACTACGTTTTTGTACACAAAACAGAGAGAGAAAGTGGAATTTGAAATTTAACTGACGATAAGTACCACAGAGAGAGAGAGAGAGAGAGAGA